>VZTM01021584.1:49145-118089 GCA_013400555.1 Jacana jacana
TGCCCCGTGCTGGGGCTGGCCGCGCTGCTGGCCGCCCTGCTGGGGACCCCGGCGGGCGCAGCGGCTCAGCAGTACCACGGCGAGAAGGGCATCTCGGTGCCGGACCACGGCTTCTGCCAGCCCATCTCCATCCCGCTCTGCACGGATATCGCCTACAACCAGACTATCCTGCCCAACCTGCTGGGCCACACCAACCAGGAGGACGCAGGGCTGGAGGTGCACCAGTTCTACCCGCTGGTCAAGGTGCAGTGCTCGGCCGAGCTCAAGTTCTTCCTCTGCTCCATGTACGCGCCGGTGTGCACCGTGCTGGAGCAGGCCATCCCGCCCTGCCGCTCCCTCTGCGAGCGGGCCCGCCAGGGCTGCGAGGCCCTCATGAACAAGTTCGGCTTCCAGTGGCCAGAGCGGCTCCGCTGCGAGAACTTCCCCGTCCACGGTGCGGGTGAGATCTGCGTGGGGCAGAACACGTCGGACGCCCCACCGGGGCCTGGCGGTGCAGCTGGCCGGGGAGCCACTGTCCACCCCACGGCTGGCTACCTCCCTGACTTCCTCACCCCGCCACAGCCCCCCTCTGGCTTCTCCTTCTCCTGCCCCCGGCAGCTCAAAGTGCCCCCTTACTTGGGCTACCGGTTCCTGGGGGAGCGGGACTGTGGGGCCCCCTGTGAGCCAGGACGGCCCAACGGGCTCATGTACTTCAAGGAGGCTGAGGTGCGATTTGCCCGGCTGTGGGTGGGCGTGTGGTCTGTGCTCTGCTGCGCCTCCACCCTCTTCACCGTCCTCACCTACCTGGTGGACATGCGCCGCTTCAGCTACCCGGAGCGGCCCATCATCTTCCTCTCGGGCTGCTACTTCATGGTGGCAGTGGCCTACGCAGCAGGTTTCTTGCTGGAGGAGCGGGTGGTGTGTCTGGAGCGCTTCTCTGAGGATGGCTACCGCACTGTGGCCCAAGGAACCAAGAAAGAAGGCTGCACCATCCTCTTCATGATTCTCTACTTCTTTGGCATGGCCAGCTCCATCTGGTGGGTCATCCTCTCCCTCACCTGGTTCCTGGCTGCTGGCATGAAGTGGGGTCATGAAGCCATTGAGGCAAACTCCCAGTATTTCCACCTGGCTGCCTGGGCTGTGCCCGCTGTCAAAACCATCACCATCCTGGCCATGGGGCAGGTGGATGGCGATGTACTCAGTGGGGTGTGTTATGTAGGTATCTACAGCGTGGACTCGCTGCGGGGCTTTGTGCTGGCACCCTTGTTTGTGTACCTCTTCATTGGCACTTCCTTCTTGCTTGCTGGTTTTGTGTCCTTGTTTCGCATCCGCACCATCATGAAGCATGATGGCACCAAGACCGAGAAACTGGAGAAGCTGATGGTGCGTATTGGTGTTTTCAGTGTCCTCTACACAGTGCCTGCTACCATTGTCCTGGCATGCTACTTCTATGAGCAGGCTTTCCGTGGCACCTGGGAGAAGACGTGGCTCCTCCAGACCTGCAAAACCTATGCCGTGCCCTGTCCCAGCCACTTTGCCCCCATGAGCCCGGACTTCACGGTCTTCATGATCAAGTATCTCATGACCATGATTGTTGGTATCACAACTGGCTTCTGGATCTGGTCTGGCAAAACCCTTCAGTCCTGGCGACGCTTCTACCATAGACTCAGCACCGGCAGCAAAGGCGAGACGGCAGTATGAGACACCCCTGTCCCCTCTGGCACACACACACACGCATGCACACACGCAGAGGAGAGGGATATTCAGCAAAAGTGGAAGGCAATGGCTCCCCTGAAGAGGGAGGAAGGGAGACTTTTCCAAACCTTTTCTTTCTCCCAGAGGGTTTGAAAAAAAAATAAAATACTTAGTCTTTGCATATAGGATCAGACGGACTGTGTCCCGTGGTGCTCGTGCCCAGCTAAGTGGAAGAGCATAGAAAAAAGAGGCCACTGGTGGGATGGCAGAGTCCTTCACCTGCAAGAAGTCCCCTTACTTCTCACTCCCACTATCCCTGTGAAGGATAAAACCCAAACCGACTCAAACCATCCTGCCTTGCTTTGGTCGAGAGGGAGGGGAAGCCAGATGTGTTGAGCTGCCCCCGCTGAGGAGTAGCCAAACCCTCTCCGAATTGCTGGGGTCAACCTGCAGCGCAGGCAGGGTAACTCCGGAGCCTGGCCTTACTCTCGGCTCCTTCCAGCTCGGCGGAGCAACCACGTGAGTACTGCATGGCCAGCTACAGCCCGCATCGTGTGCTGGTGAGATGCCTCTGTTCTGTCAACTCGCAAGTTCCTTTTTACCTCAGTGATACCTGTTTTAAATGTTCTAAAGTGAAAATTCGGCCCTCGGTCTGTTGTTCTTGCTGCTGCGGGGAAGGAGGGGGTTGCTATTCCACACCCTGAAAAGAAATGACTTGTTGCTTTTCAGCAGAAGGCTTTTCCCCCTTGCCTTTGTTCTAGGAGACAAAGGGGGAAACAAAAGTGTTTTCTATGTAGAAAGGCATAAGCATGGGATCGGTTTTTATGGGCAAACTAACAAAAAGAAGTCGTTGAGGTTCACCCCTGGATGTGGGGAGCTCACAGAAATAAACATTCCTTTTATGAAAAAAGGAGGAGGCAGGATGTTTTCCTACTTTTCAGTATGGGTCGCTTTTCTAAGCTGAAGGAAATGCAAGACTTAGAGGGCAAGAAGAGCTTAAACAAGAGCACCTGCCAAAACAAGAGCCATTGAAATATGTAACATAAAGATAGGATTTTTTTTTTCTCCTTTTCCCCCTAAACCTGCTTTCTCTCATGCTTTGCAGTGAGCTCGCTGCAGGTAAAGGCAATACCCAGCCGGCTTCTGGGGACAGGAGGAAGCCTTTTGGCTCCTGGTGGACCCTTTGCCTACTCCTCAGGTTCCATGACCTGCATGGCAATGTCTTCTGGTGCAGGAGGGGGCTGGGGAAAAGCAAGCAGGTACTGCAAGTGAGGAGCCTTCTCATTTCAGCTGAAATACAGCTGGTTACATTTCCGGTGATCGTGTCTGGGAAGGAAAGACATTCAAAAATTGATCATCAAATGCATTGTTTTCTTCCTGAAATGCGACAGATTTTTCTGTTCTGAAATTTTTATGTTGACTTGTTCATATTTTATTTTTTGCATACTACTTTACCTTTATATTCACTGAAGGGTTGTTTTTATAAGTATATGTGTGTGTGTATATTCTTGCCTAAGGACAAAATAGGAAATTCTGGATTTTTAGTAAGTCTCCACGCTGTAGCTGCTCTTCGTGGTTTTGGGGGGAAAAGTGGCTGGAATGAAATTAAAGAAAAAAACCTGTTCAGGGTGAGGGGGCAGACTGCTGCTGTCTGAGGGTGTACCAGTAGTCTGGGCATGAGGAATGAGCCCATCAGCCAAATCCTTTAGTAGATCTGATTTCAGACTCACAGGGCTTGGGTTTTTGTCTTTTATAATGTGCACGTGGAAGAAAAAGAAAAATATAAATGTGTCAGACAAGTGCAGTATGTATATTTTGTAAATCTCAGTTTTGTAAGAAAATATGTATTTATGTTTTTACTTGATTTTTTTTTGAAGGTCTGTATGAGGCCCTGCTTCATCCCATGTACAGATCACTAAATAAATAATTTTTAATACAAAGGCTCCAATGAAGTTCTTTCAGTCTTTGAACACTCTGAAGGTTCTAGAAAAGGGGGCAAGCTCTGTGAGTGGCATCTTTCCTCCTCCTTTGCTGTGGGAGATGCAAGAGACTGTTGAGGTGAAAATGCTGACCAAAACCTCAGCCATGGCTGGAAACTGGGCTTCTCAAGTACTGTCCACTCACAGCAGTAGATCGCATTTTGAGACCCATTCAAATGTTTGCCCTCACATGAGGTGCTTGCATCCTAGCCAAGTTTTCTTCCAGGCTCCGCATCTTGCTGAGGGCAAGCTGAGAAACCAGTATCCTTATCTAGAAAATAAGGATAATGGTCTCTTCCCATTCCAAAGGGACTGTAAGACTCAGAACTAGAGAGTGCTACAAGTGCTGTAAATTAAATCTTCACTTTGATGGGTGGAGTGTTTTAGGGGTGAGGACTAGGTCCTTTCCAATAGCTTTTGAGGGGCAGTGTTTTGAATGAGCTTTTTTTCCCCCAGCACCTTTGCTATCTACAGTTTTGTTCAGGTGAATTTCAATTTAATCTTAATAGCTACCTCGAAGCATGCATTCTTTCTTATCACAGTCATCTGAAGGCTGATAGCTTCAATGGAATGGTCTATTCTATTTCATTTCTTAAACTGAAAGAAACGTGTGTGTCCCAATTTGTGTTGCTACAATTGGGGAAAGTGCCCCAGCAAACAGAATTTTACACCTGTGAAATGACGATAGTTTCCAGCTTTTCTCTTGCAATGATTTCAGCCTACTTGCTGGGCTCATCACCCTTCCCTTGCCTTAAACTATGGCTATACTATACTAAAGTTTAAGTTACAGCACAGAGATCTAAGATGCCTTAGCTGGATGCTGCCATGGCAGGTGTGGTTGCACTGCAGTATTGTTTCATTTACTGAGCAGTGTGCGATAGTTGTACTTCCTCTCAGGGCACTATTTTATTTGGACACTGCTCTCAAACATAACCTTTTATGTTTACAGAGTCCAAGTCACTGATTTAAAGTTCTTCTCAGAGCTAGCCCCGTTCACACTGCCTCTAGAAAAGTCACATCTATTATTTGAAAACACCTCTAGCTGCTCCCCAGAATCGCTCACTTGTCAAGTTGCCTTTTTGAAAAGGCCTTTGCTTTCCTGCAAGTCAGGTTGCTTCAAACTGCTCCATGTCATGAGCTCGCTGATCATTGCTGAGGGGGGGTTTCATTCCACTCACTTAGGAAACCTGAACCTTTCTATAAACATTTCCTCCCATTAATCCCACAGTGCCGGCCGGAGCGATGGAACGGCTGAAACAGCTTGTGCTCTGAGGGACTGGGAACTGGCACTGGCAGGAGCAGTGCTGCGACTGACGCCCCTGTGCTCTGCAGCCACAGCTGTGTGGCTAAACATGTAATTAATTCCTAATACATCATGGATAGCTGAGCCCACGATGCGTGCAGGCAGCCTGTGCCCCAGCTCTTCTCTCCACTCGCCACCCACCCTCACTAGCTGGATGAGACACTGCATCGAGGTGTGATCCTTACTTCTTTGTCCATATGTGGAAAAACTTAAATAGGCTTTCTTTTTTTTTAGTTTACGAGATATTAATATCTGAAAGGAAATGTCTCTGCTTTCCACCAGAAACCACTAAAGCTGAATACTTTTATTTCAGTATTTCCTATTAGGTACTTCTGGATTTAAAGTCACTTAGGTGAAAGTATCCAAATCCTGGCATTTAAGTTGATTTTTAAAATTTTGGATTGTAGGTGAAATTTGATGCTGGTGTAAAGTAGAAGCAACTGCTTTTCACTTTTAAGCAGATATAACTTGCACCAAGACTGAATTTGCTCAGAATGGAAACAATTTGGAGAATTTCAAGTAGTGATAGCATCTGGCCTTCTGGAATGAAAATCTCCATCACCGTTCTGATAAATAAGTAGCAGTTACTTTCAGAACGGAGTACAATTTTTAAAATCTCTTTGTGAAGCCATCTGGAAAAAAGGATTAAAAATAAGCCTTTACTAACCTTTGCTAATCGCTGCAAAATGATTTTTCTTTGACTGATGTTTAAGTCCACTTTTGGGTAATTTTTTTTTAGGTTTAAGAAAAGTTTCCTACCCTTCCCCTTTGGCTCTTGTCTTTGCAGTGGTTTTGGTTCACAAGACCGTAACAAGTAATAGCTATAACTGATCAATATCCCTGTAAGCTGACACCTTGTACTGCATTTTAGTGGAAACGGTGACATTGGTGTTCCTTTCTTGAAGAGAGTATTATTATTTCAGGGGAGTTAGACAGGAGGCTTTAACAGTTCTAGCCTTCGTGAATAAGAGCAGCACATGAATGTTTGCCTCTGCAGAAAAAAAGTGCTTTTACAAAATGTCAGTGTTTGTTTGGGTTTATTTCTGGTGGAATACCCACACCAGCCATTGAATGTTTTTGTCTAAGTACTTCACCCACAACCAATAGCTTTGCATGCAAGTAAGAAACCACACATCTCTGTTCACCAACTGGCAACAGTAAACATTATTTATAATTTCACATGGGTTTAGAAACCAAATTACTAGCTTGTGTCTCAAGTCTCTTTCTTTCTTTTTTTTTTTTTTTCCCTGCATCCTATTCTCTCTTCCTTCCAGAGTTTACAGGTTCTTTGTAACACCCCGCTCTCTATACGTGCATTCTACTCTGGTTATTTTTTAAAACCATGAATCCATCTGAAAGAAATTTATTCTGTTGCTTGGAAAGGAAAAGATGACTCTGAATCTTTCAGCACTATGACTGTTCATTGAGATAACTATTGCCAAGCCTGTTCTGTATAAACCAGGATAATTGTTTCATGCCACCATGAGTGTGTGGTTTTGGCAGCTACAGCGCCGTTCAGGATAATACAGGATTGGGAGAATAAACACTGTGCATGGCAAGTTCCCAAATGCCCCACTTAGAACCAACACATTTTGACTAAAATGATGCCCAAACTGTAAAACTCAAATACATGCATCAGAGCTTAACACTGCTCATACAACCAGTTTGTCCTCCAGGAGGACAAGAAGGGTTTTCACACTCTTTAAACCCAAAGTCTAAGGTTGCCTGGTTCAGGTGGCTGGGATTGCTTGTCTCCAAACCAGATCAGTGGAAGGCAGGCACAGCACTTTCTCCTAATAATCCAGGTAAAGACTGGGCTCAAGCACAGTGTTAGCACAGTGGCAGCCAAATAGGATTCAACTGAATGATGCACAGTGAGAACAGACAGCCCCAAACAGGGTCATGAGCATGTGTACCTCTGCATCTCTTGGTCCTCTCTGTACAGGCAGCCTAACCATGCCAGGAAACTATGGGACTGAGACAAATGAGAATATGAAAAAAAAGTAGGAATAAGCAGGGCCTAGAGCACATTTTAAAATAGTAATTCTAAATTTGCAGGGATCACTTATCCATATTAGCCAGGAAATCCTGCTAGCAACAACTTGTTCATTTTGGCTGCCCCCCCAGCTATGTCACAACTTGGGTTGGTTACATACAACCCTTTGCTTAAGCATCTTACTCTTACAAATACAGGTGGAAAAATCAGTGTGTGCTGACCAGATGAGTTGTCTATACGAATAGGCTTTGGCTGTACAGGTCTTAGAAATTAACTCCATCATGTGGCCACCAAGGCATCCGTGAACACCAGGAACACTATTGACACCAGGATCCCAAAGGCCAGGATGACAATAAAAGGACAAAATAGAAGAAAAAAAAAAAAAAAAAAGAGACCCAGTTCCCCCTTACCCCCAACTTTACTGGAGGCACTGGCGATTCTAGCATTGTTCTCAAATCAGTCTGCAGGAAAGCAATGCTGTTCTCAAGGTAAGCAAGGAGTAAGATTATTCCCACCATGCTGTCCTTTTCTTCAGGCTAGCATACAGAAGGCATTAAGAAAAGGCTTGTGGTTAAAGGGGAATTCTGATATGAGTTGTAGCAGAAGAAAAATACGTTATCTGGCTCAGATGGACACAAAAGGCTGCTCCAGCAAGTAGGCACTAATCTGGGATTTGGAAGACAAGTGCTTGATTACCCGCACTGTCACAGATGGTGGACAGAACACTTATGGCCAGACTTTCAGCAGTATTCAGGCAGGTACATGGAAAGCACTTTTCAGAAGTGCTTAAATTCCAGGTGATTGTCTTGGTAATTGACTGGGAAAATCTCATCTCTGACTCTAATTCCCTGTCTATAAAATTGGAATAGTGGCACTTCTCTATATTACAGGAATGTTGTGAGAATAAATCCTCTCAAAACCAGAAGAAATTAAATACAGTGATAATAGGATTTATATAATTACCTTTGTCCAGCATTTTGCAAGTAAGTCCCATTCCAGAGAACACCAAATTAAGACTACTAGGTAAGATACTACTTGTATGTTTTCCAATATCTTATCTAAAACTATGCTTTCACAGGAGTATCACTCTAGTCAGAGCTCAGATATAAGGTGTGAGAGGGTATAAAGACACAAGCTAGGTAATCAGAAAATTGCACCAAACCGGGCATGTATGAAAATCAGCAGCTGTTGGCTACAGTCAAACACAATGTACTTGGATTATCCTGGTATTTACCCATAACAGAGATAAGGATTTGGGCCCATCTGTGCTGGTGCTATAGTGTGCTTAGCTCTTCCAGTACTCCTCAATCTCTCATTTCCTGTATAATATAAATACAGTTATCATCAATAGACTCTGTGACACCTCTGCTGTCAGTCCTTAAATCATATGGTTCACTTCAGCTTGCTGCAAGCAGGATCTAAATCATAGTTAAGTAGTAGGCCTGAAGCAGAGTTGTCTGAGGCTTCACCCAAGCCCTTAGCAGTGGGAACCCACCTTCCCTGTCACGTTTGCACTTTGTCACCTAGTTCTTCAACAGTTTTTTCTGTTACCACGACCTCCAACATTTTTCTCTTTACTAAAGATGGCCAAGCAGAAGGATTAGTTGGCTGTTTGGTCCTGCCTCAACAACAGGGAACAGCATGAGACTACTATACCGCTTTCACCAATGAAATAGGGAGGCATTTAAGCTGACTGGGGTAAACGTTTGTGTGTTGTCCTGGTGCCAGCCTTTCCTGTGGGAGACTTCTGCACCCATTCACCTTCACCACACATCAGGTTTTTGTTGCTAAATGAAGTAAACCAACAAACCAAAAAGGATTCCTGAATGCATCAAAGCATGCTGCAAGTTATAAATCCCCCCTCACACAAACAAAAACATAACTTAAGAGTTTTTATGGAAGACAGTCAAAGGGAGCTACTTCCAAAAATATTTACTTAAAGCACAAATCAGATCAGTTGCTTGACATGGCTTCCTTCCACAAATTTTCCACGCAGGGGGTGTGTGTACAGGAGTGAGTGCATGCGTGTGCACGGGTAGCATGAATGCATGCCTGTGTAACAACTACGAGTTACAAGTACAGGTAAATCTCTCATCAAAAACCAAGTGAAGAGAGAAAAATCAAAAGGCCCTCGCCCAATGCAGCTGTCTGCTAATTAAACACTGGTGTTAATTGCAATAGTCTGCTTGGACCCCATTCCCCATGTTTGTTGTGGTGCCTGCATGTGCTCTGCATCGCTCAGAACTTTCGCATTCTCACAGAAAATGAACCCCCCTATAAAAGGAATGAAAGGCTGTGATATGTATATATATCTATAGGGCTATTTTTAAAGAAAAAAAGATTTTTTGTGTGAGCTAGTTCAAAGCCAGCTTTGATTATCTAAAGGAAAAGTCAGTCTTTAGAAAGAGTAAAAAACCTAAATGTAAAGATGGAATCTTTTTTATTTAATCCATGATGAAAAGAGCATCCCTTATTTGTAATGCTCTCGCCTCTCAATTTTCTTTTTATTATTTTTTTTCCCCTTAATTAACGGCAAAATGTAGAAGTTTGAGGCGGCAGTTCCCGTCCCAGCTTTAGGAGATGTGCAGGGCAGCATTCCCCCGGGGCCAGCAGCCAGCGCAGAGGGCGTCATTCGACACCCTGACCCAGCTCTGCATAACAGGCTGGGACCCAGCGAGAGGCAATGTGTGAGCCCAGAGAAAGCCCTTCCAGGGACAGGATTTACTCATACTGTTTGGCTTTACACGTTCTGCTCTCTGAAGATAGTAAATCAGCTGTTGGATCTGCAGAAACAACTCTGATGATGGCTGAAGAATTCATGCACAAAGTAGACGAAAGCAAGGATGTGGCTGCTCTAAAAGCAGCTCGTAGCGACCACGGGAAGAAAGTGAACTGCACCCCTGTCCCAGGAGCTAAACCGCGACTTGTGTCTGCTCCATATCCCTCCTCTAAGGCAGGGGCAGGAGGTGGGCTGGGCTTCCAGAGCCCACGCCAAATCCCACGGCAACTTTCTGCTTTTATGGTAGGCTAAACCAAAGTCCTGGATCTGAATGTTATACGACTGAAAAGAGCGTACTTTACAGTTGCTGTGAGCCAGATCCTATCTTTCCTGGTAAGAAATCCCTTTGCTTTGTTATGAAGGCACAGAACTTTGTATCACTGCCCACAGACAGGGATCTCATTTTCTGGCTTTGAGATTCCTTAAGGTTTTTGCTGTTTGACTAACAGAGTCAACATTAACAAACGGAGCTAACACTTCAACCCCAGGTCTCTCATTTTCCTCAGGATCTTAACACAGCACTCAGTTCTGAATCAAATCTTAATCAAAACCTCCCAACACAAGAACTGAAAATAAACATTTCCCAGAAAACAATCTCAAGAGTCAGCAACATCGCTTAAATGACTCTTCCATTTTGCTATTAATTTTCATTAAAACTAGCTCTGTTAATAAAGTGTCTGTTGGTCAGCATTTCACAATTGCCCTCAGACTTATACGCTATTTGAATGTAATGTTAAAGATACTAAAGGTGTAGTAACAAGTTATATACACAAAAATAAGCCCGTGAAGAATGGTGCCATGATAACCGTTATTCTCACAAGCTCCACCTCTCAGCATCAGCCCTGCCTGCACCTTATTTGGCTGGTGAAGTTCTTTGTACCAATACCAGCCTATTTCATTTGATCTTAAATGTAATTCTGCACAGACAATGCCATTTTTATTAGCAAATGAGAAGCGGTGTGTGCCAGCAGACAGGGCACCAGACTAGGGGTCAGGAGACTGTCATACTTTTCCCAAACTTGCCCATGGTCTGCAAATTCTTCCAATCATCCCTAGCTCCATTTATTTTTCGGCCCTTCTCTAAATAGGATCATGCTCTTTGAGACAAAAAAATGTCTCTATTGTGCCCATGTATGTGTTGGTACTGTTCCCATCTTGCTGGAGTCCTGATCTTGATGGGGGCCTCTCAAGATTCGCCACAATGCAAGAGGTTCCAATTAAAAATAATTGATCATTAAGAGGCAGAGAATGGTAAAGAGAGATCTGGTGCTTTACTTTCTGTGGGGAAATAGTCAAACACTAGTGGCAAAGTAGAGTCGTGTGTGATGACACCGAGGCTTCCCAAAGAAACGGGAGTGGGAAGTGTCACTCATCACCTGTTGGGCTTTTGTGTAACATGTGTAAGGAATGTTGCCTCCTCTGAAGAGTCTCTGTGGACTCCAGATGATGGGGTTTACTGTCACATGTCCTCTTCTGCCTGTCGTTTTCTGTTTGTTGTACAAAGTGTTGCCATGTGGGGTCTGTGTGATAGCACACACTGCAAAATAACTCCAGCTGAGTGGAATTGGTGCTGGCCAGTCAGATTGTTTGTTGGCTGACAATTCCCTAAAAATGAAAACCAGACACTGAGGAAACTATCTTGTTCATAAAAGGAAAATATTTATCTGCAACGAAAAACAAAACAAAACAAATCCAAACCAAAATAACTGGCTGGATATTTCATTAAGTGATTAGTAGTGAAGTGATTAAATAATTGAGCAGCATAGCAAGAAAGAAGCCCACTGGTTCCCCACATACCTCCAAAATATGGATTTGAATTAAGCACAATGATTTTCCACTTCAGCCTGAACTGCTTCAGTTGAAGAAGAAAACAAAGGGGAAATGTCTGAATGTTTTGTTTAAATGCTTCCTAAATGAAGCAACACTATGCTTCATTCAAATGAAGTTTGAATTTTAAATGCACCCAAAATGAGTGAAAAACATTAAGCAATCTTATAAGGTTCAGCTGGAGTTAAGGGGCAGATTGGACGGACCAAGGCTAAGACAGGTGAAGGCAGAACCATGGGAAGCTTAAGAGGAGTTGGGTTTGTCTCCAGTTTGCCCCGTATCACTGAGAATCTTCACTAATCCACTTCACCTACACCATGTAGACCTGGTAGTAAGGAACATAAGGGAGCAAATGGAACATTTTGCTTATTGAGATTAGAAATAGTATATAGGGAAAAGCATTTATGGAGAGCAGAGAAAGAGGAGAGCAATAAAAACAATTGAGGCTGAGACGCAAGAGGCCTATGGACAGAGTTACAGCTACAGGTCCATATGCTTTTCTTGGGTTTCAGGCTGGCCAGAAAGAAGAAAACTCCAGTGCAAAACCATGCTTCCATGCCTGCTCAGCCCCACACTCACACTACCTGGCCCTGCCTGGTGGCTAATGCTATGGGCTGGCTTGTAGCTCACCATCCCAGAGCCCCATGCAAGGCAAACACGGGATTGCCTGCATCTAGATGGGTGTTACTCAGGGATTCTTCATGCTGCCTTTTTAACAGGACTGGTCTCCAAACATAGCAAAGTACTGCCTCTGTCAACAGTTAAGTGTGGTGAAGTGCCCAGGCTTCAAAGGAGCACTTAGTCATATATCACTGCAGTAGCATCTCCAGGGCAAACTAATTGCTGAGTGCAAACTGCTGGGATCAGGGTGAATGCTCACCAAATGATACTCCTTTAAATTTTCAAAAGTAAGAAGTTTACTGACAAAGAAATTCATGAAGGTTACCAGGAGCATAAAGTACCTTGCTAGAATGTCAGTCCTAGCTATTCCCTTGGAAACCAGTAAATAAAGAGTTAAGGCATGAGCAAACACAACCTTAACTGTGCTGTTTGAGCGATGCCCCAATATGGCCATAACACACAGAGCCTGTGCTATCTCAAAAGCAGAGTGCAAACATTTGGGGAATAGGGCACATGGCCACAGGACAGAGTTTAAAGCCTTCTTTCTGCAAGGGAAAGCTGGTCTGTACCAAAGCCGCAGGGACTGGGGGCAGGGGGAGTTCCGACACCAACCTTACCCAAGCCAGCTGGTCTCTTCCTCAGATCTAACATCTACCCACTTCACAACTCCTGCCCTCAGACTGCCACAGGACTCCTCAAGTCCACGCTCCAGCTCTGAGCCCACAGACCGTCCTGCCAGCACCCTTGCACACTTCTGATAATTCCTCTGAGGAGGGAAAGCTCTAGGCACCGTTATTACCACAATTTACAAAGTCAACACCAAAAGGAGACACACTACTGAACCACCCACATAAACAGAGGAGGCAGGGAAAGAAGCAAGCCACCTTCCAGAAGGACAAGGCCTTTCTCATGTCAAAGCCCAGCAGTTTTCTTGTGTCACAACCAAAGACGCCAAGTGCTCCAGCTCTGCCAGCTGGGGCGGGGAAGCTCCCACAGCTGGCCTGCACAATCCCCAGCAGTATGGCTGACCCCAGCGAGGGCATGGGGAAGGTTATTCGGGCCCTGCTTTTCAAAAGGCTCATGGCTTGGCACATTTGCCAAGACAGAAAGGTGTAAGATGCTAACGGACAGCTATGCTGCTGTGTCAGTGAGGGCTTTTTTCTTTCTGGCAGGGGGTAGGACAGCAGAGAAAAGTGCCATCTCTGCTGCGGCACAAACACTGCTCTGAAGTGTGTAGCCATAGAAAACCCTGTTCAAACGCTCTTTACCATGGCAGGGGTACACTCAGAAGTGTTGCACTGCCCCTCTTCTCTATTTATTTCTCATTCTCTGCTCCCTAGGAAACTGAGAATCACATTAGCGTCTCCCTCTTTTTTGTCCTACTTTGAATGCCAAGTAGCTAGCACCCATTATTCTGTGACAATGTCCCATCTTACTGACATGCCTTGAATATGTACATTTTTATACTGCTTTAATAGTGCTATTTTAAACTTTAAAGCCTGTCACTTGTCCTCATGAAAGTCAGATGGAAAATAATGCTATTCTCTTATTTTTCTGGTCTTTACATCCAAAGCAGCAGTCCCCAGAGCAAGCCTCTGTCCTGTCGGTATGAATTTCTGTAGCCAGTTTGCACAGTACTGTCCTGCAACTACAACTGAAGGGCAAATCCTAGTGCTACAGTTACAGCACATCTGCAACATGTGAGGGCTTGTTTTGTGATCTCTTACAAACCCTTGATTTGGAGTTTTGGCTGAGCAGAGGATGCAGTATCAAACGAGGAATAAATACAGAAATCAAAGACTACAAAGCTAAACACTGTAATCATGGCTGTTCCCACCTTTGTATGGACACAGTACTATTAGTGGCACACTAGTATGGGATTGAGAGATGAACCACAAATCTGAGTCTTGAATCCAAACCTCCTCTGGTCCTATAGGCCCAGACTCCAGTCTCTGAATACAGGCACATTCCTAGAGTTTGGGTTTTCCCAAAAGGTCTCATAAGGAAGATGTTTTCCGTTACCATCTACAAAGAGCTAAAGTGCAGAAGCTGTCCTACAGAAAGGTGACAACAGCGTCCTCATATTCTTAAGAAATAGTCTCCAGACTCAGGGGTGAGGTTGCGGGGCTGCAGACCCCAGGCTTAGACCTGAACACTCTCAAGCCTCCATCCCAAACCCTGGGTGCAAAGATCAGCCAATGGGCTCAGGATATCAGGCTGAGGCTTGTTCTGTTTGACACACGAATGCCCTCTGGCACTCCTGGCTACTAATAGCCAACATAAACTGGCCACATTTCACATGCAGGGGAAAAAAGGATAGTAAAGGCTGCACAACGTTGAGTCCTTGAGCTGTTTTGTCCTCTTCCTAGTGATAGCCACTACATTTTCATCAGAGCGTTTGTCACCAGCAAATTAAGAGTTAACCGGGAGGGTGGACTGAAAAGCAGTATCTTATTTGTCTCATCCTGTAGTCACAAAAATCCTCTTAGATTCAGGTGTAAATGTCCCTCTTCTTGACCTACAAGGTATTTGCCATACTGACTGTCTCTAGGGTTAAAAATCTCCCTGGCAGTAAGCGCTTCTGTAAACACTCCCACTTTATCTGCAGAGAGTGAGAATCCCAGCAGTACTGGAAACAGATATAAATGGAAACTCTTAAAAAAATTAATAAAAAAAATAATCATTCTGCATATGCTAAGAGTAGCAGTGATTTCTGGCAAGAATTAATTAAACCAGATGAAACACTTCTGATACGATTTGTGCTATCAGATCATTTAATTACTTCTGGCTTTTAGTTCATCGTAACGAGCTTCTGTGAGGGTGAAAAAGAAATAATTGTTTATTCAAATGGCAATAATTTGGGTTTCTTTAATTGACTCCTAGTGTGAAAGCATTGATTCCTGCTGTTTTCTAAAATGCTGGGTGGAAAAGTTCCAGCACAATCTCCAGTTCTGGAGGCCACTGAGTCCCCACTGCAGTTCCCCACTGCAGCCTCCCATCTGCGATCTAGCCTGCTTCAGCCCTACCGCTGCTCCTGCCTTGTCTGTACATTGCCAAGCACCCAGGCAAGGCTTAGCTGTTCTCGAGGGCTGGGGGGCTTATTAAATATTCCTACGTGAAGCTGATGATTTGCTTATAAATAATATTGATGGGGCTGAAATACATTTTCTTTCTAGCAGGCTGTATAATCAGGAAGGGAAATGTTTTAAAAAGAAGAAAAATACCCAGACGCCCAAAGAGTGTCTAAAAGGGAAGAGGTTTAAACTAATACAAATCTTTCTTTAAAAAAAGTATTTTTTTCTATAACTCAATTTGATTCACCAATCTTTGCCCAAGGACAGGGGAGGAAATTGATTTTGCTTCACTATCAGGACACAGTGTAGAAATGCCAGTGAGCCTACAAAGACACGTGCTAGCAGTTTTAAAAGTAGGGCTGGTAACTCCTGTTTCTGCTGATTGCTAATTTGTTGGGTGCCAGTTGGTAAAAAGGTCATATAATTCCTTCTGGCTACGAGGAGATATAGGACTAAGGCATGCAAAGAAGGTGGGGGGCGGGGGTGAAGGCATTTCTGCAGTTTGAAACTCCACGGACGCAGATTGCAGATTTATGCCTAACCCAATGCTGAATTATGGGCCACTGCTATAAAAGCAGAATTCCTTACATTACTTAATCTAACAAGGTCCATGAGAGAAGAAAAAGGCCCCAGTCTGTCCAAGCTAAGGGGCTGAGACCCTGCCTGCACACTTCCCTGTAAAGCTCCAGGTGCACTGTGAGATCTGTATCATCAGTTCCATGCTAAAAACTGTGTTGTTTAAAACAAAGCAATCAAAGGCTGAAAAGCAAAGCTCTCAAATATCACGAAAGAGCAAAGCAAAGGTTGCCTAACGTAACCTTCCTTCTGCCCCCGGGTTGTATGGTATAATAGACTGTTTCAGTCTCTGACCAGGTACTGCCCCCACATTCATTTTTTTGGCAAAAGCCCTTGCTTCACTCCAGGCGCAGGACTGACAGTGCTCTGCATACAAAGCAGCTCTTCAATATTCTTTTTAATCTTGGTTCTTCAGCGTGGGGCTCCGGCTTCATCTACTAGAATCTGTCGCAACACCGCATGAACAATGATACTTTTCCATTCTACCCTGGTTTTTCTTTGCTGTTCAGCCCCATAGCCCCAAATGCTTTGCATTAGTTAACACATTTAATCCCCAAACATCCCGGTGAGGTGAGGAAATATTATCTCTAATTAAGAGAGTAAGATTGAGTTACTTTCTAAAGAAAAGTAGAAAAGGGGCAGGAAAAGCGACCAGATCTCTGGAGTCCCAATCAACCACCTAAATCATCATTTTTACAACAGGCCTCTGGCCTTTATTCACACCACACAACTTCTGCTAGAGGTTAGGCAGCAGTGCCAGAGCCATAGCCCCATTCACTGACATAACATAAATTTATTACCCTGACTCCAGACCAATATATTATATGACCCTGCTCTAGGTTTACTCCAGGTGAAAGTCAGCCTTCTGCAGAGGGCCAGCATTTGCATCCTTTCTCAAAGGTCTGCAGTTGTGTGTACGCCTCACCCTTCCCCTCTGATCTTTCTCTGGAAAGAAAAAAGTCGTGCTGTTTACCCACCAGACACCGCGACACATCAGCACTTGGGTACAGACTATGATTCGAAGGGGCAGAATAAAGGCGACGCTGGCTTCTAGAAAGCACTTTGATAATCTAAAATGTAGGAAATCACATAATAACACAAACTCTACAGTAAAAACCATTTTACCAAATGAATTAAGGAACAAAATAATCTCTACCTTTCAATCAGTGTGTTCTCTATGCCTGAATACCTTCAATCCACAAATCAAGACTCTCTTATCTTATTTGAACGTATGTCTTGCTATGTGAAAGGAAGGGCCTGATTTCTTCCCAGAGCTACCTGCTCAGATATGTGAAGGACTGGACTTGAAATGGCATACTGGTCCGATTCCTTCTGGGCTCTGCCAAGTTTACAGATTTTCAGCTGTCCACGTGCATGGCCAGTGGAAGCTTGTGAAAACTGCTAGCACGGGAAGTTTCCTGTCCCTTTATATCTGCAGGCGATTCCCAAAACTCATTTGTTCCAGAGTTCATGGTACCCCAGCATGCAAATAAAGAACGTTTGCCAAAATCATACCTATACCAAAGCAAATCACAGCAGTGACACCTGCCAATTACCCCACGGAAGTCAGGTTTTCATTCCCTGCTTTGAGACCCATGTAGCAGCCAAAAGCTCAAGATGATCAGCGCAGCAGAGAAAGTTTAGCTGCTTGCACACGCACTTCCCTGGTCTTTTGAAACATTCCGGGAAGGGGATGTTTCCCTTCCCTGTCATTCCCCCGTACTCAGCCTCTAAAGTAAATTTACCAAATCAGACATTCCATGTTCAAAACATATTGTTTTCACAGTTCTAGTACTTGCCATGGGCTCCTTTTTCACCGACTGGGTGTTAATAATAAGTTTAAATAAATTCGATTAACTGTTACAAGTGACTTAAGAAAACAGACATACCACATTCTGAATGTCATTCTTTGCTGGCGTCATTTCTAATTTCAGCTTTTTAATTTCTTTCTTTAAAATATATTTTGTGCTTAAAAGCATATATAGGCTTTTCAGAGTGGCTTTTAGCCATACAGTTACTAAGCATCTCCCACATATGAAGGATATGTGCCTTTGTAAATGCCTTCTGAATGGAGAATTATTCCCACTTTGCAAGTTTTGTGGCTATTGTACCTTGTTGGTCCCATTGCTATGCCTGTACAAGGTTACCGCATTCCAGTCCCATGCCTGTATTACTGTGGTATCTGGGGGAACCAGGACGCTCCTGGCTGCTGCAGTGTTGATACGGGGAGCAAAGGCTGCATCCCAAGCAAAGACCCTGTAGCTGGACTGAAAGGGTGAATTGGACACTCAGGAGTCATGACAGAGCAAGCTCCAGGCTTCTCTTCTGTTTAGGCAAAACTGAGTTTTGCTGTGCTAGCATAAGGGTCTCATGCCATCTCAGTGCTAGGTTCACAAAGCACCTAGAAATGATCACAGAAAACAATTTCAGAAAGTCTAACAATCTCACAAAGCCTCAGTGCTGGCTCAGGAGCCCACTGAGCTAATTGCTAGAGGTATGGAATGAATTTTGGAGAAGAGTCACCCTAGGTTTGCCCTGCTCTTACTGATCTTCCTGTCATCTTTTATTAGCCAGTACTGAAGACTGACTGCGGACTTAGGTTAGGTGTGTACTCCTTTGATTCAAACTGCTGGAGCTCTGCTCTCACACCATTATGTTATGGTGGGACATTTCAGCCACCAGGAAAGGCTAGGGCAGAGATGGGAACAAAAGATGGGGACTGAACCTTGCCAAGCTGCAGTTGGTGCTCCAGTTGCCCCTGAAAAGATGAGGAGGCAACAACAACCAGGCACTACACTACTGGCTCTGCTCCGCCCTGGCAGCAGCAGCTACCAAGGCAGCTTTCCCAGGCCTCTGCCACAGCCAAAGGAGTCACCACAGCTTCACTTTTGGTTTGGCATCTCTTTTTAAGTGACTATTTTGCCTACATCCAGACCTTCCCAGGGCCACACGGAGGGAGAAGCTACACCCAGATTCCAAGTCTCAATATAGTAGCTTAACCACAAGACTGTCCTCCCCAGCTTTTTCTCAGATGCATATTGCCTCAGTCTCTCTATGCCTGATACAGCACAGTGTGTCACAGAAGAAGTTTCCCTCTCCCCAAATTTAAAGGGATTTGGTCACTTACGGTTTTAAAACAGGGGATGAGCCCAGAAAAGAGTTCTATCAGGAGGTTTACTTTAAAACCTAACCAAAGCAGGCACAAATTCAGTCCAGTATTCTCTGGCAGGGTATTTCTGGGTATGTAGTCAGGGTATGACTAAAGCCATGCTGCTGAAGATGTTATGTGCTCTCCACCCCACATTCTTAAATCCATGTTCACTCTCCTGCCCAACAGCAGAGAGATAAGCAAAGGAGGGGGTTGTCTGGCCTGTGTGCTTTGCCTGGTAAACGAGTAACCACCGTAGCACAGATGAGAGTGCACACACTGTCCCTCCTTGTGCTTACCCTCACCTACTTCTCTGCTCTAGCCACCTCATTCCTGTAGTGTGCAACAGTCTCTGATGGCATCAGCCAAGGTAATCTCCAAGGCAAGGAAAATAAAGGCAGAATTTCTGTCAACAGTCAAGACAATGAGAGCTTCAGAAATTCAAAAGGGCAACATTTCTAACAGTGGAAGCATGAGGCAAAGTGTGCTAATGCCCAGGCCTGCTGGTCACGCTGTATCCCAAATTCTGCTAGACACAGACAACGTGATTGCTAGAGGCTTTCTCAACTTTTATGCAAACTCTGTATCTCCAGGAATCCCAACATATGTAAACCTTGAGGAGGCTTAACATGAATTCTTTGCTCCCATTGTTCTCCCGTTCACATGTTGGGAGACTTCTTCCTGCTTCCTCCTTGTCAGGGGAGACAGCTTCAACAATATGGATTTTATTGTACACCCCCTACATCCCACTTCTGCCCCTTGTCAATAGCACAGAGGCCCAAACGCCATCTCAGCTGCAAAGAGGAAATGACTATTCACGAGACACAAAGGTTTATGGATTTCTGCCTAAACAAAAGATTATTTCTAAGCAGACTTTTACTGTACTGATGTCTCATCTTCTGCAATAGGAAAGGAGACAGGTTCCAGTATGCCCAACACCAACGCCTGAGAGCACTCTCCAGGGCAGGTGTACTATGCAAGGTAGTCTCTTAATCTTCTCACATGCACAAGCGCTATTTTTCATACCAGCTGCATCTTAAACACTCGGTTAAGATGGTGATTAGTGGTGGTGGTAGGGTGTCACAGTGGGAGCTTTCTTAAGAAGAAAAGGCTTTGATTGAGCCAATGAAAGCTGTTGCCAGGGAACCAGATGCCATGAACACACCACTCCAGCAGCGCAAGAATACAAACCATGTGAGTGCTGGACTGAGCTTTAAATGCATTTGCTGGTTGAGGCCTCAACACACTATTAACTCTTTGAGTGCCCAAAAGAGTTCACACAATGAAGCGGGAAGATGGGAATCTGTTACAAACGCAGAGGAGCAAAACGTCTCCCAATATCTCTCTATTACACCCTGTTGATCCAAAAGAAAAACAAAGGGGGGAAACTTTTGACCTTTAGTTTCTGACTAGCAAAGGAGTTTTGTTTGTTTTGTAAAGTATGCAAGAAAACTTCCCTTCCAAGTAACGCTTAGTTTTATACTAATGTGAAATGGAATCAGATAAGTGCTCAGATAATTGTATAAAAGTACTGATTTTGGTTTTGCAGAGGGTGTTATACATGGAGTTTGATGCGCAAAGCTTGTTCACCAGTCAGTTCTTCTGCAAGAGGAACAGAATAGCTTAGATTCCATTTTTCCCAGATCTGAGCTGGTTTCCAACACAAATGTTACCGATTTGAATTTTATCTGATCAGTTGCCAATTTGTTTCAAAGTTAACTTTCCACTCTGATTACTAAACAGCCTTGTACTCTACCGACAGAGCATTTTTTTCCTAATGTAAATTCCACAGTGCTCTGCAACCCTACCAGTAAAACGCAGCTAAAGCTCTAATTAAAAATCATGCCTGCCATATGTCAATTCATAAGAACTAAAATTAAACTAACAAGGGGCTGTAACCAAAACTTTTTTTGAACACAAGAGCCTGCCTGCTCCATTTTGAAGCAGTAACATGAGGAAGCCTGGGTAGCTCCTGCAGGACAATGACTAGACCCAAACGTTTTCATCTTTGGGCTTCCAATTCAAATCCACCACAGGACCTTAAGTACTAAAATCCATTCCCACTCCCCAGTCTAAGTGAAAGCCTCTCCACTCCTGTGTAGCCAGTACCAGCCGCATAACTGCTTTGATCCCACAGAGTCTGTAACTGCGTTGAGCAAGGAACATGTTGCTGGCAGTACTCTACTGAACTCCTGTCAGTCTCCATTTCAGCCTTTTTATATCCTGCAGTAATGCCAGCCATGTAGTGAGCTCTGAGTTGGGGTCCAAGTGTACTACTGGCTTTTTATGCCTCTCCCACAGTGCAGAAGGCCTGGGGGGAAAGGACATAGCAATACCATTATAATGCTTAAGTGGCCATAAAGTCCCAGTGTGAGTCCTAACAATCTGAACATAAGGGACAATAAACCTCGGGCCCCTCAAATTTATTCTAGGGGTTTGGCAAGAGTGGGTATAGTGCAAAGCTGATCTAAAATCTTCACACTACTCCCGTGCCAATTCCTGTGCAGCTTGGTGATGATGGAGAACTGGACTCCCGTTTGTCTACTGGCCATCCAAACAGGCATAGCATCTCAACATCAAGATGACCCTTAGCATTCATCCCCCCAGAGCAGAGCCCCTTGCAGTCCCAGCTAACAGCTATTCTATGGCTGTATTGCCTGGTTGAGGACACACTGGGAGCATACAGCAAACTACACTGCTGAAAACCGCACCACGCGCTCGTACAGAGTACTTCTGTCTCCCTGGATTCTGCAGTGATTTACTTGAGGGTCTACCGGCCTGCTGTGGGCTTGGCCCTGAGGCCCAGCACTAGTTACTGTGTTGCCGTGAATGGAAGGGGCTGCCTGCCTGCCTGCTGACAATTTAACTTCTGGGTTTAATCTGCAGATAGGCATGCCAGGCTTACTGCAGTTGTTCTGCCTGCAGAGCCCCATCTCAGGCAGGACACAACTGCCTTTTTACAAAAGTTCTTGTGTAACCCCCATAAAACAGGGAAAAACAACACTGCAGCTCAGCTCAGGTTAGCAGTGAGTAAGTGAAGGACTGGAAGAGATTTCTGCAGGCAGAGCAGAGTTATCTAAACACAACTTTGGCAATGTATGAGGGCTAACAGCCCAGTTTTCTAACCGGTTCCATACAAAATCTCTAATGATCAAAACCAGCCAGTGTCTGCACTTTGTATTTTGAGGCTAAAGCATACATACACACAGCTAGATACTGCACACTGGCAAAGGAAGCCCTTCTGCTGTGCCAGCCGAGTGGGACACTGGGATCACTGGAAAGTGTCACTTACTGAACAAACATGGTTCCGCGGCATGTCAGTGACCTTTGCAGAGCTCCCATCAAGGATCCCAGGCAGATGTGATCCTGCTCAGTTTGTCAGAGCAAACAGAACCGCAGCGCAAGAGGGTGTTGTTACAGAGGCTAACAACCCAGTCTCTGCACTGCAAAGAGGTGCAGAGGTACTGAAGTCACCTTGCTGGAGAGTGGTGTTTAACACTGGCTATTGCAATCGCCCTCCCACGATGTGTTGATCAGCTCCTCAGAGATAATCATACCAAAGCATACCTATTCCTTACATTTATGCACACTCATGCTGCTATGTTAGAGGAACTTAATTAATTAATTTACAAACTAGAGCTTTCATGAAATGTGAAGTGCAAGATGTAATTATGCTTCCAAAACGTCTTTCCCTCCTTCCCACATGCACCAAGACATAACTCTCAGTCTCATGTTCTCCCCACACCACAGATCCAAGCCTCAGTGCAAAGATTACACCTGCCCAGGACAAAAGTGACCTGTAAGACAGCAATACATTCTTGGCCGCAGCAAGTGGAAAATGCACAACTAGCAAGGCAGAAGACAGCTTCCTGGGCAGAAGACCCAAGAAATGAGAGCTTCCTGGACTAAGGTAGCTGAATTCTGCCCTGAACAACTGGACTCTATCCTCAAAGATGGCACAGAGTCTCTGAGCTCAGTCCTCAGGCTCCACATCCAGTCCAGAGCCCCCCCGGTCAACCACCCCAACAAGTCCATCCTCACTCTTCCCTGCAGCCCACACCTCCTCCGCTTTGTCCCCATGCATTCCTCAGTCTTTCCTTTTCCCTTCCTCCATGCTCAGCCTCCCTTGGGGTCCCCACGTCCTCTTCCTCCCCTTGGCACTGGCAATAGATTTTCCATTTCTTTCCTCAGATCCTACTTCTGTTTTCATTGCCCAAATTGTTTCCTCCTTTGCTCTAAAGCCCACCTACGTTCAGATCAGCATCTGGTCCTATTTTGAGTTAGCCCATTATTTTTTCCCAAGTGGACCTCTCATTACAGTCACTGTGTCAATGAGATACACCGTGATACTCACTGAAAATGCCGTTTTCCACAGCTGTTCCATACCCACAGATTCGGAGACTTCATTTCAAGAATACATTACTGTGAATTTACACGCATGCATTTCCAGGCATTTAAAATCCATCTGACAGAGCATTCAAGAGTGCTGGATTTTTAGTTGTAAAATATATCTCCTTCTAAGAAACAAACTAACAGCACTCACTAATAAAACTGACAATCACGAAAAGCAACTGCCAATACAGTCCCTCCCACAACTTTAATGAAATATAATTAAGCACTGCTTGAAAACTCTGTGGCACAGTGTTGGAGAAGAACTGCTAAAGAAATCAAGAGAATCTGCAGCGAATCAACAACAGGCTTTGACAGTAAATTTAGATTGATAGTCTCACCTAAATCTCTATTTTCTTAGCTTCATTTATGTTTGGTTCGATTCATTATAGAGTCATGGAGAACAATCACGCTTGGAAGAAAATTATCCTAAGCTGGGGAGAACTCAGAATGGCTCTGTCACTACAGGCTCATTTCTATTGCTCTTCTGTTATGGAAAGTGTCATTTTTGCCAACTGAAGAAAGCAGCTCCTCTGAAGACATATTTGTTATGTATGTTTTTTATTGCTGTTTGTATATTGTAAAGCAGTTTGAGCACATGTAGAGTGAAAGACACTGTATAAAATAAAAGTTGTAGTGTTGTAATATGCTGTAAGTCTTTGTACGTGGCAGCAGGGGGCACTTCCACAAGATGATACAAAAGCACAGTTGACAGACTACCCTGGTTTAAAGATCAGGCAGAACTGCTCACAGAGCGTTCACAACCCACTTCTGAAAGCAGAGCATGTTTGCACTGAACAACAGGTCCCTGCCCTCTTGCTCCTACTAAAAATTCTCAAAGCAAGGTGAGTAGTTTAGTGGGAAAATTAAAAAAAAAAAAAGAAACCTCTGCCTTTGAATAAAGTATGAAAAGGGCAAATAATTGAACACCTGAGCACTGGAAGAAGTAAATATCTGAATAGGTCCTGCCATCCCAGTGCTGATGTCGGGTCTCAAGAACAAGAGGTCCATCATGGGAGTCAGGAACACAACTGAGAGGTTGAGACCCATGCTTTCCTCCACGCTTACCTAGGAAGGGTGACATGTTGCTACACTAAGTTTCTGCAAGGAAACAGTTCAAGAACCAGAGAAATAGCTGTTCAGGTTACATAAAGACCTACACAAACCCATAGAGGATGAGCGTTCTACAAAACAATCCTCCAAACTGGACTCTTCCAGCTCTAGTGCTTTTTCTCCATTTTTCTCCATTCTCAGCTCATAACAGAATTTGGAGGGTCCCATAAAGAAAATAAAATAAAGCAGCTTGGGAAGAATAATGTCATTCTGTTACCTTTGAGTATTTACTGCAGGGCAGTCCATCCATTAAAACTGAATCTGGCCCCAAAGTATTTCTGTGCCTACTTGAGCTTTCCCCAGCTGATGTAAGGATCCTGATTTCTGTTTGCCACCATAGCAACAGAGAAACAACCCCTGATCACAAGGAGGAGGGTGATGGTGGTAGTCTGCAGTTCCCAAGGTGTTGCAAAGCAACAAGAGCGGAGAGAAGAACAAATGCACGGCATAGGCAGGAGGGACAAACAGTAACCAACTGCACCAAATCTCCCTAATGCTTTTCAAAATCCCAGGACAGGTGTCTGGCCTTTCTGCTATTTGGAGTTATGAATTAGTGCACTTCTGAACAAAGAGTCTGCTGAGCACTCTGCTAGTTAAGTTTGCAGTTCTAGGGATGTGAGCTTGGTGATAGTTCCTGGGGCTCAATGCTTCATCCTCTCCCTGCTAAACTGTGGCATTGGGCAGGCGGTGAAAAAGACAAGGAGAAACTGGAAGTGCATTATGAACCAGAGGTGAGTTGCTGTTAGAAAATTCTCTTTAGCTCTCAGAGATTCAACATTTTCCACTTGAGAATGTTAACTCATGTTGAAATAATTCTGCTAATGGCAAATTATTTTACAGTATCTTCTTTGCAATGAAAATTAAAATGTGATGGTAATCAACAGCATAATATAGTGAGAGATATACAGGTCTGCTCTAGCTAATACTGGAGAATCTTAACAAAGTTATTGTTTGGGAAGCCAAAACATATGAGAAACTCATTGTCTTTGTGTTGTTAAATGTCAGATGAATAGGTAAACCTGTTAGTTCTCAGATTTGTGTATGTTTTCTTTAAGCCAACATCTGTTATACTGATTTAAAATAATACTTTGTTAGCCTAGCACATTCCATCAGAGTTCCACAGCAGCTAAAACAACAGACTCATTTATATGATGCACTGCAGTGTTCCGATGAAAAGTGACTGCATTAGCGCCACAGCCAGACACCGCTTTTTCCAGTGAGTTCACACCAGCAGCACTCTGCACAGTGGCCTTAACCTGACTCAGTGGATCTTTAGAATTATTTCTGTAAGGATCATATTTTGATCCAGTTACACAGAAAAACCAAAAAACGAAAGGCTGCAGGATGCAGATCAAAATTTACTCTAAACTTTCCTCCCAGCGCTGCAGTTCTGCTAGAGTTGGAGGGGCCAGGAAGAAAGCATCAGCTTTGTGCATTTTTAACCCTACCTTGAGGTGAATTTTCAATTTAACTCCATAAGAATTATGACTGTTCACCCTGCTCAACCTTGCTATCAGAACAGTTATTCTAAAATGGAAATTTTGGTCATTGGGAGCCAGAATGTGACACCCTAACTTTACATCAAAGAAAGTATGCAAACACCCCAATTATCAGAATAATTTGGACCCCCCTGCCCTATTAGTTGTATTCAATAAACCAGAGAGTGTCCCTAAGCGATGCTGGATGCTTGTACTAGTTTTCTCCCAGAGGTCTACTGGGAGAAATTGATCTACCAGAGCCCTTCTCTCCCACCTCATCCAAGGCACACCAGCAGACAATGGTATCAAAGCCACTAGCTTAGGGCAGTCATTCCTCTAACCTCTGACTGCAATTATATAAAGAGAAAAGGCAAAGGAAAAAACATTTTAAACTGAAAGAGATAACAAACTACAACTGTTTTTTCTTCCCAATACATTTGATCCCTTAACTATTACATTTCAAATCCACTAATTTCCAAATAAAGAAAAAAGCAAATGTTTCACAGTAACAGTGGTTGAGGATGATATAGAACAAATCACCACAAGTAGTCCAGGCTGTGACCCACGTTCTTGAGGAACCTGTGTGATACCAACCACATCGAATGCTGGTGTGAATATGGCTCTAGCATGCAGGCTTATCAACAGACAGCTTTGTCACATTTCTTAGTCCAGCACTGTACTATGCATGACGGACACTGCTTGTACATAGAACACTCCTAAATGCCCCTGAAGTACTTCCTATATTTAGGGCAATTCTCAGATCCAGTCAGAAGTATCCTAAAAAGCACGTTTGTTTCAATGCATGTATTCCATAGCCCGTCATACACACCAGATCCCAGGTAAAAACTGAAGTAACCCTGAAGCACTTCTAAATGGTCATCCTTTGTAAATCTGTAAATGCAGAAGACTTGGCCTAGAACTGTTCCACCTGCTCCTTAGCACTGCAGGCAAAACATTGCTTCCAGGGGTGCAGGGCTGCTGTGGTTGTGGGAAGGGAAGATGCACTGGGAAAAGGCAGAGCTGCAAAGAGAGGGAAGAGCAAGCTCTGCAGGCATAGGCTTGCTGCTCCTGCTGTCACTAGGATAACAGGAGGGATAAAAGCCACAACTGCCACTGTCAAAGGAAACTCCACCCTGGTGATGGCAGTGGTAGCTTGGCTTTGCACGGCTCTAGTTTTAGGCAAAGTATGCTGCGGGCTCACAGTCACTGCCCAACACGTCTGCTGCCCAAAGCAAATGCTTGCTGTATCTTTGTCTAGGACAGGACTTGTCTGGACCTAATCCATAAAACCCTCTTGCAGTCAAGAAGCCAGTTAAAAGTCCCCACTGAAGTCGTGCAGTGTGTTGCCAGATGAAAAGCGGGAAAAATCTTGGTGATTAATTCACAGCCTGAACTCTGGCTTTTCAATACTTCCTGCTGAAGGTGGTCTATTGGAGAGCACCCCAGCTCTGGTCCTCGCTGTGCTGAACAGTAATTCTTAGATACAGACAACAGAGCTTCATTTGACAGATTTGCTGATGACAGCAGATAAAGCCACAATGGTGAAAGCACGTAAAGAAAGAATAATTTCCTGTGTAGTTAGCAAGCCACAAATTGACAAACTCCAAATTGATTAAAGGTTTTGTTTAGCTTTTTTCTCTCCAGTGTCTACCCTAGTTTTTTTCCTTCTCTGCTTTACCATTACCAGTTACTCCCATTTTAGCAAGACTTCAAATGCAAAGCACATTATGAAGGACTGCTTGGGTCTGTCTCTTCCAGGAACGTACAGGGTGGGCAGGTTCCCTAGTCTGAGATTCTAGCTGAGCCTTTGTGGAAAAAGGGAGGTAGGAGAACGGGCCTGCTGGGCCACAGGCAGAGAAGAAAATTACAGATGGAGTTGCTCACCCTCCAAGATTTGACAAGAGCCATCTTGCCATACAGAGGAAAGGAGGTAAGAACCAGCAGATTACATGATGCCCCTGTCTCTGTTTCTCTAGATGTTAACTACACAGTAACTCCATGAAACCTCAAAATGACTACTGCTGTTCACTGATGTTAGCAAGCTGCTAATAAAACTTCCCTGACATTCAAATAGATTCCTCAGCCTCATCTTCCCTATAATCTTCCCCTCTTTCCTTTGAAAGTTATCAGCTATAGTTCATTTGTCATGATTAAATTTGTACCTGTTCTGAGGTTTTAAATGGTGCCAACATGGTCTCTGTGCCTCCACAAAGGGTGAGTTATTTCTCAAACACATTGCCTTATGGAGAGTTGTATTCTTTGAAGCCCACATGGAGCCGGATTTTGGCTCTCGTAAAGTCTGCTGGAATTTTGCCATCAGCATCAACGGAGCCAGTTCATGTGTGGATTTCGTGTCTATGAACCCTGACAAGGAACAAACCTTCTCTACTTCTATTCAAAGTGGGAAAAGTTTTCATGCTAACTAGCTGAGGTTGGTTTTTTTTAACTTGGACTGGAAATGAAAGTGTCAGCCATCCCACATGATACTCATCACACTGGCTCCCATGTTTCTCAAGTCATGGTATAATATTCAAAGCAATTACATAATAGCATTTTGTATTCTGCATAACTCATTGCCATTAAAACTAATAAACTACACCCCTGCCAAAGACATCAATTTTTTCTGCAGTGCAGCAATCTGACTTAAAAAAAAAAGGCAAAAAGCACAATGAGGCTTTTTAAGAGGATGAGACTTATCCAGCAATCTCTGATTGTATGAGATATTGTAGAGCTGCTACCAACATTTGTCTGGGAAGACTTTGCTTAACTCATTCTTGGCTCCACCATCAGTGATGTAATGAGTTCCTCCTAAACTTGTAGCAAGATTTTTTTTTTCAAAACATCCTACATCTTCATCTGTGCCATATATACACTCAATGACGTGTTCACAGATATCTATGACAGTAAATTCTCAAATTAAGCAAGCTTATGCTGTGCCACTTTCCTGATGACCCAGGGTATTAGTAAGTTAAGATTAATATCAGGTAGCAAGGATCCTCATCCAGCATCATATACTTTCATATTCTGACAAATGCCTGAATACTGCTTTTACCTTGGAAGACAAGTCAGAGTCCAAACCCAAACAGTTTAAAAACTAACCACAGGTTGGTTTTTCTCACGACCATTTCCTAGCAGTTGCTCATTTTGCTGTCCTGTGACTTTCCACGCTACATGTCAGAGATCCAAAGAGGTGACATCAGGCTATGTTGTGTCAACAGTGCCTACAGGAGATAACAAAGACCAAATCTTTTCTCTTCATTTGCACTCCACTTGGTGGATTAGGTACAGACCTGAGTGAGGGCACTGACAGGGGCTGATGGAGATTACATAGCTTTTAAGTACTGCAGCAGGCCTGATGGTGAGCTCCGCCCAGTTTTTCATGTGACAGAAAGGGTCATGCACAAATATGACTTGATGCAAGTCCTTGATCCTGGAATTAAGTGGCTTAATCATCAATAGCACAACTTACTTGGCTCTTGCCCAGCAGTTTCAAGAGAGCTAGGGCAGCTGAGGATTTTGGTAACGTCTTAATATTGCAAAATCTCTTATTCTCTGGGGAGGAGACTAGGGAGCTCCTTTCTTGACTTTATAGCACTTCACTCAGGGATTTCACAACACTGTGGGTATCCCTTAAGAATCAGCCAACCTTGGAGACCAGTTAAATGGACACATTTAACTAGACCTGTAATTTCTTACTCTTGCACTAAGGTAAAAGCAGCAGAGTAGAGCCAAGAGTCTGCATCGTGGTGATTTTATAGGGTCAACATTTCCTTGTTTGTGAGAGCATCTCTGCACTTACCTTCTGGAGTATTGCAGTAGGTTGGTCTTAAGATTTAAATGAGGTGAGTGTTGAAGCTTGCCAAATATGCTTTGGAAACACACCCTGAGAATCTGGGAGGGCACAAAGGAAAAAGCAAAGATACTGCTTTGCAGAGTCTGCCACTAGCAAAAGCTCTGCAGGATCCAGTTGACACACCTACCACCAGACTGAGACTGCCAAACCTGATGTTCAGAAACACTATCAACCCCAGTTAAAGTCATCAGCAGCTGCAGGTGTTCTGAAAAAACTCTGGCTGCACAGACTGGATGTTTCCTGAAAAACAGCGTTTGAAGGAGGAATTCAGCTTCTAATTGGGAAATAAATTACAACTCAACTATTTCCCCTCAAGTCTGTGGCAGAGTACCTTAACAGCCTGGGGTCACAGCCCTTAAGGCTTTCCTTTCCTAGGTCAGCTGCCTATCCATACTATTATTTATTCTGCTTCATTCAAGAAGAGTAAACACAGTCTCAAAATTCTGGAAGAGGAAAAAGGTAGATAGCATTCACTAACTGTATGCTTGCATGTATGTGTGTAGGGCTTTAAGGTGAAAGTGAGAATTTTTCTTCTTCTTTTATATGTTAGATGAAATTAACTGATTTATTGAAAGTCACATGGAGTAGGGCACAATAACACTGGCCTGGGACTCAGAAAACTTGGATTTATCTAAATGGTCACCACCACTGAAACCAGAAACCAGAGCTTTTGACAAAAAAACTGCAACACTTGTGCAGGAGATCTGACAGCAAACAGCAAGTCTGTGATGAATCTGGCAAAGTTAATTAGAAGTTAGTCATCAGACAACTCTGCAATAGAAAGATCTGTTTTCTCTTAATCCTATGACATGCTGTTACTGTGACAGCTTACAGAAGAAGCCCTGCTCTCACCTTTGGCAGTCCTTGTAACCCAACTCCAAAAAGGATCAGCCCAAAAGGCTTTCCAGAATTCATCAAACCCATGAGCCCAAAGGGCAACTTCAGTTACTTATGAGGGACACTCATGAAAATGCAGATCAAGACTTCAGCCTGTCAACTATAACACAAGGTACATCCTCCATGGTATTTGCAATGAAACTGCTACTTTGGCTTGGGTTTGTTTTTTTTAAATTCTTGAACAAGACTGAGGTTGACTTTGGCCGATAAAGGGTCAACACTCACCCAAGGTCTACAAGCTATAACTTCAGAAGCAGTGTACTCATGCTTACTGCCCTCCAGAGCATGGCCTATCTGCCTAAGTTTGTCAATAATTAAACTATCTGTTCAGTGCTAACAGAACCAATATGAGTACTTAACCTTATGTTCTCTATTTCACATTCAAACATGCACACCCAAGCTATCAGCTGGCAGCAATGTTTAGCTATTATTAATCTGATCAGACTGAAAACAGCAGTTGAATCCCTCTTATCAGAGGGATATCACTGACTTCCATGGAATTTCTTAAAGCTGCCTTCATATTCTGGTTTATTTGTCATTAGCCTACAAGTTGTTTGTAAAATGATTCATGCTCAAGGCCGTTGACTACAAAATACTCAAGAAAAAAATCTTGTAAACGCATTTGGAAGATGACAGCTGCTTCACAGATATTTTTATTTCTTGATAATGTCAACTTGCTACCAAGGCTCCAGAAATATCCAAAGACCCCATCCCTGTTGTGCTAAGCCCTACACAAATGCATAATGAATCAGCAAGAACTTCTTCTAAGAGCTTATATATGAAATTGCAACCTTCATTGAACATCATGAGGCAAAGGCCTATGCCCAAGCTTACTGTTATTTGTAACTCCTAATGTTTTAGGAGGATCCTAGAATATTTCAGCACTATCACAATCACGGAGCTTAGACTGAGCAGCAAGAGCAATGTTTAAATCACAGGAAGCAATCTGGTGAGTGGTAATGATCTCAGATACCAAGTATTCTGCACAAAATACTTTGTATCCCAGCAACCCTCAAATTGCTGTTAAAATCTTAATCCTACAGCTTTACATCTGATATGAAAATTTGACCTTCTATAAAAGTACATACTAATAACACCAGCTGAAGAGCTTGAAAGGTGCAACAAAATTCAACCTATTCATATTCAGAAATGAATATTTTTCATGTCACTAATTAAGGGCATTTTTAAACACACGCACGTGCACCGTACGGGCAGGAGTGTGCACACACATGGACAGAAACACTTTTCAGTTCTAGCATCTGTGTGAGCCTTAAGCTAGCTCTATCACGGCTTACATAGTAACGATATCTGCAGAGATAAAGAGCGAACCTTTACAAAGAGAAAGCCTTTAATCAGGCTTCTAATCAGAGTCTGAACTAATGAGGAAAGTCTCAGTGCAATCGAGATAGCTCTTGCTTAACTGCATCTGACATTTTGGAATAGATTAGGTTCTAATGGTCTACGGCAGAGCTTTCTCTTTAGAAACCTTGGGATGTCATTAATAAATATTGGCCATCGTATAGGGACTCCACACCTCTGTAGTCGAGACAAAACATCTTATAGGAAATCACTGCCTACTGTGTCATGAACCACATCAGTGAAGCCAGGCGCAACATCCATCAAAGATTAAAAGAGCAGAAAACGAACACTGCTGTGACCAAACACTTGAAATCATGTGCTGACTGCCACAAACAATTAGAATTCAGCGGGGGTATTCTCAGGCATTCACAAATCATGACTGCAGGAGACCTCAGGAAATGGGGCCACGATTAACCCATCCTGCTATCCCCAGCAATAACAACAGGCTGTTCCGTGGAAGAAGCTGCAAGCTTTCTTTTCACAAACAAACAAATAAAAAAGACTCATTTTCCTAAAATCTCACCTTCTGATCAGGATGTGAAGAATAGTCTCTTATAGATGGAAACTTAAAGTCAGGGAGAGCAGGAAATCTGACTTAATTCTCTGTTTTTTGAGCAAAGAGGAAGATCTGCATTAGGATTCTCATCTGGCAGCAAGGGGAACAGCTCAAAGGCAGCAGGCTTGGAGGCTCAAAGGAAGGCAGCTGCTCTTGCCCACAGCGTCTCACGACAATCTCAACGCATAGATTTAGTGCCGGTAGCCTCCATCAGCTAGTACCCACCCTGTCCTTATGCAGAAAGCAGATCACTACAGAAACCCACAGGCTGGACATGACATTTACTGATTCTAGGTGGGTAAAGAAGAATGAAAAACCTGTCTGAGCACCAGAGCACGTGAAAAATTGTACAAACTGTAGAATAAAATTCCTAGGTTTGAAAAATATTTGGCTCACACACAAAAGAAACCAAGCCACAAAAAAAGGGTCCCTAACAAGCAAACAAACAAAAAACCCTAAGGCCAAGCTATTTGAGGTACTCTATCCATAGACACACAAAAATTGTGGGAAAGCACCTCTTTTTTGCTACTTTTTATTTTTAAAAGCATCAGTTGAACTTAGTCCTCTATTCTCAAATCTGCTGCAAGACTGCCTGAGATAACTGAGAACTGAACCTTCTCACCTGCCATTTGAAAAGGCCATAAAATTGGATTTTCACCAAAACAAAATCCCCAAAGAGCTGTAAGGGCTGGCCCTGATGGCTAGCACAGCCCCACTGCCCCTTGAGTACCTGCACTGGCTCTTGCATTCACCTGGACACCACACGCTCTGGTGTGCCCATTCAACCATCTCTCCCGTAGCCTCTTTACAACCTCTTTACAACAATGCCCCAGTACCTTAAAGTCAAGCCTCACACATTTTAAGAGGGCTCTCAGAGCTGGACAGGGCTCAAAAGCAACGAACACCATTGCTGTCAGTGTGAGTTTTCAACTGCCTGGTATCAACCAAATGTTTGCAATGGCTCCTGCTAGAGGCAATGATCGAACGCTGAGGAGATCTATAGATACGTACAGAAATGTAGGAAAAGAATCATTAAATGCAGCAATTGGCTGTACTGCGAAGGAAAACGGACAGGCTTCAACATGTCTCCTATACTGTGAAACACTTGGGCAAGTACACGGTGGCCTGTTTTGAGAACTGCCAATAAATACATTCCATGAATCTACACAAACCAGAAGGTGACTAACTGGCAGGCACAATTGCAGTTTTACAGAATTTGCAGTTTATGGAGATAACTACTGTTTAGACCTGTAATGCCTACAGTTTGTTTATTTCTCTTCTAGGAGAACATTTGATTTTCCACTTATATCCTTTCAGTTCTTTACAAGCCTGCTCACTGGGATGGAAAGAACCCAGATCTTTCCAGCCCATGAGGAGTAACAGGTCTTCCAGGTTAGTTTTTCATGAGCTATAGGAGTAACATGAGAGACACTCACCCTAATCAGGAAACAAGTATGATACACTGCAGAGTACTTGAGATAAGGCACCAAGACCTCACTAAACTCCTTTTCAGTTTTTACACTGCACAGCACTGCGACTTGCTCTGATCATTGGCAGCACACTGCACAGAGGCAGACCTGGGACAAGGGCCAAAACCAGAGGAGGTGGCTAAAATCAGAATGGACTAAAAAGGCAACTACCTTGATCGTAGCTCTATTACATTCTTACTGGCTTAGAGGCTTACTACACATTTTCATAAGCACCTCCGGAGTTATTGATTAGAGTCTGTTAACTCGGCAGCAGCGAGATGGTACAGACACTAACAGTGAAGTCCTCCTACACGCATTACTGCTGCAGAATGATCACAAAGGAACACCTTGGTACCTATTCCTTCATTTCCTGAACAAATCTGGCAACCAGATTGACTGACCGATTTGCCTGAGCTGTTCATCCAAGAGATACCTCTTCAGACTCTCCTGAACCTGCAATCCTGGCATAATAAACAGGCTCCAGTGTGCAGGTCAGTGGCATTTAAAGTTAAATCAAAAAAACAATTAAAAATATTATCTTAAAATAATTTTATTTATTTTTAAGAATAATGCAGATGTTTCTGAAGTTACTACTGCAGGTGATTGGGGTGAAAAAAGTCTATTGCACTATCTAGAGGGAGTCAGAAAAGGAGAATGAACATTCATGCACACGTGCCTTCCTAGCTGAGTAGAAGGAAAATAGAGTAAACATTCTTCTCAGATAGTAGGATTCACAGGGTTTGGAGTCCAAACCAGGTTCCATTCAAATCAGTGAATAGATACCAGCAAACGGGAGTTTAATTATACCTCAGATTATTCTTAATATCAATATACAGAGTGACAGTACTGCACAATTGAGTCTGGTAAGTTCAGAATTTTACTGCGTGTGATATAGGAAAGGGACACAAATATGGGACCTACCAATTCATAAGCTCTCACTTCCGTGATCTCCAGATGTACCAAGGCATCTGCTTAAGACAGAAGAGTTCGTATTCTGAACAAATCCGTGCTCCCCAGATTCAGCATGTAAATTTTGTCTCAAAGCTATAGCAGATAGCCACAAAGCTTGGGTATAGAATCACATTCTAAACTTGTAGGCTATTCAGATAAAGTATTTTGCTTGAAGACACCCTCCAACTGGAAACCTCACTTTATATTGTCTTTCCCAGTTCAGTTAGACATGTCAATCTAGACAACCAGGTTTTGATAAGCTTTTTAACCTGTACACATTCATGTAATTTCAACTTCAGTGACACAGCTGACAGCGAACAACTCCGCAACAGATACATTTCTCTATTACTGGGAGTGATCCCAAGTTTTAGCAAAGTATTCTGAATGAAACAAGTATATTAAAGAGAGAGCTGTATTAGGAACTTTCACTTTTTCAGATGGTTTAACAAAAAACTGTTTTTCAGGCTATTGGGATTTTTTCTTTTTCTTCCCTCCATATTTTTAGCAAAAAACTTACAAAAGAAAAAGCTGGGGATATTACAGTTTGTTCCCTTTCAGGGACTTCCCGTCTGAGGGACTGGAATGGACTGAGGTCTCCGAAGTTCTGTAAGTCCCCAAACAATCTGTAAACACAGACACCTATTTTTATACATTATCAGCTCATTTTCTTCTCACATGCAATCATTTCTCATCAATTATTGCCAACGTGATTAAAATTTTCTGTTCTCCTGCCCAAAGCCATATATCTCTTTTCTTGCAATCTATCCATTCCAGAGTGTTTCAGGAATCCACTTCTGCTTCAGGAATATTCCAGAATTTATGGGAAGACACTACAGGACCTGTCTGCTATTCCTGAAAAATACCACTTTCTGCTTGTACCATCAGCTTTCTGCAATGAACCAAGCCAACACATCCACTTAAGTATTGCTCAAAAATCTTTAAACAGAAAACATTATGTAAGTCTATTTAATCATAAATAGAACAGAGAAAGTTAATAGGCAGTTTAATTGCCATTTCTCTAAAACACAAAAAAGTTGGGGGTCAGTATACATTGTTGTTAGGCAGATGGGAGAGGGCTGCTTTGCTGTTGGGGTTTTTGTTTGTTTTCATTTCTTTGGGGGTTTTTGTTGTATTTTGGTTTGGTTTGTTGTTGATTTTGTGTTGTTTTTACACTGCGCAGGTTAGCTGTGGAACTCATTGACACAAGACACAGAACCTTGAAATGCATGATTAAAAAAAAGAGAATCTATGGGAGAAAAAAAAATAATAAAGGACTATTAAACCTACAGACCCGCTCAGCAGCTTCTTGCCAAGCGCTGGGAGAACACAGGAGGAAAGCAGCTAAAACGCTTCTCTTGTTCCTTCCTTACCTCCCATACTGATTGCAGGGCTGAAAGGACCTCTGGTCTGCCCCAAGCAAGGCCATTCCTATCCAAACAGATGCCCCAATCCCAGCTGAGGCTGGGTTTAATTTCTCTTAACAGGGAAGCCAGCCCGTAGCAATAGCTCAAAACTGCTGAAATTCAGAGACTGTGTTCCAAGCCAAGGATTTCTTACATGCTGTTGAAGTAATGGAAAGGCCATATAAGCTAGAGAGTGTGAGGAAAATTCCCAGTACAATGTGCCTCTCCCTACATCTGCCTCAGGCTTTTAAAACTCATTTCCATAGTAATTTCCTTCTCAACTTGACATTGCTTTGCTCCTAGTTCAATGAATACCTCCCCTGTTTGGTGAAATTCCTGCTAGGATACAGGATGTGAGCGCTTAATACAGTTTGCATTCAAATTATGTTTCTATGCCTTCTTCAGGATACATGGTCTTAAATTCCAAAGTACTGGTCAACACCTTAAAGAAAAACAGAATTGCTGAAGCAAAACGCCACTTCCTGGAATACAGCATGAATTCTCAATTAGATTATAACAACCTGTGCCCATGCACATTCAGAGAATAAACAAGGAGCTTTCCATGCACTGCACAAGAATCAAATCTCAATCGCTGTCCTTGAGCGCAGACTGCTGAAGCCCAGCCATATTAACTTCTTCATGAATTCATAAACCAGTTGTCACCAGATGCATCAGGATGGACAGATTCTTGTAGCCGAGGCCACAGCCCACTATTTTACAGCAGCATAGCTCTCAGTGTTGGACAGGGATGTAAACCCACAACATTTCAACCTAAAAAAAATTAGACTGGCTCTGATCTCTCATAGCTGCTGCACTTCTGCTTCAGACCTCAAAGTTCTTTCTTGTAGAACAGTGTTTGTTTCTAAAGGAGCCTGAGGGTGGAGAAAATCTTGCAGAAAACTATGGAAGCCAAGAAACACCTGGCAGGAGAAGAGCCCAAGTACCTGTTTGGTCATAAATGAGAGAATGGAGACCAGAGGCTGCGAAGGGGCCCAGAGCCAAACTGCCTCCTGTTCAGGAGTCCTTCAACAACCTGAGCTCATTGGTCACTGCTCCACTTTGTCACCACTCAGTCAGATCCTGCCTGCAGCTCTGAGTCCCCTCAGGCACCCCCAGGACTGGTATTGAATGGGCACAATGGAATCTGTCTTACAACAAAAGTTGTGCTAGCATATACATATACTCTGGCTTCAGCACAAAACAGATGGCAGCCAGCAATGCTCAACATACACTGGAAGGTGTTTAGAAACTAGAAACACCACAAATCTTACAAGAAAAGAAAATGTTTGGGACTCTGACTGTACTGCAATGATACAGAGAATGTAAGTGAAGTTTATGATGCTTTTGTCTTAAAGTCTACTTCTCAAAACTGTAGGATGGTTTTCCTAAGTAGCACTGTGGTCACTATTCATACTATTGAATAATATGCCTGCTTATAAATAACATAATGGAAACAGTTATAAGGACTTCACAGAAGAAAAATATCTTGCATCAATGTACCCATTAAAGCTACACCTTTTAGGGGATCTCAATCTCTTACATTGAAGTCAATGGAGGTACTGCCAAGCCCATCTTGAGGCCAAGCACAATTCCTTGGCTAAATGGTACATAAACTTCAATGGAAAAGAATTAAAAAAAAAAAAAAAGTTATTTATTTAAGCACTCTAGCTAGCAACAAAGAATAGAAAAACTTAAAACTTATTCCCTTCTCTTTCTCTTTCCTGCTCTACTGTTGCTCCCTTTGTGCCTGCTGTGGTATTAATTTGATTCCTGGAAGAGCTGATTCAGCTCACTAAAGCAGCAAAAAAAACATGCCAGCTAAGAAACAAACATGCAAATTGAACTCAGACTAAAAAACAAAACTAAACAAAACCCCAAAACCCTCTATAAAAGATCATTTTGATGGGAAACTGGGTTTTTGGACTAAATATAACTTGAGAATGCCTGCTTTCTGCAGATCATTTCAAGTTTGTCAAAAATGAAGACTGTCTTCAAGTCAAATGACAAAAATTCAACAAAAACATGGAAATCGACCCCAGAAGAATAATGCATTCTGTTCTGACCATTGCTCTTCTTGTGTCCTAGACACATAGCTGAAGGGTCTCCAAGTCACAAAGGCTGCTATGGCAGAGCACGGGCACAGGAGTGAGTAGAGCTATACAAAGTCCAAGGGACATGGAAACTCTAAACAAACCTAGACAGGGCTTTGTCAGGAACACCGCTATCAGCATACCATCTTCTGAGTGAGAAATCCCATGCCACTTTCTGTGGAACCTATTTTCCTGAAAGAAAGAAGCCTTACAATGCTAAGAAATGTGTTAGGGTGTTTTTTTCCCCATACCACAAGGCAGACATATTTGTCCTGAACTTGGTGGGTTCCTGAAGCATGACAAGGCTTATAAACGTAGCATAGAAGGATGGGTTGATTTGCTGGGCATTGCTGTTACTGTGAGCTGTGACTACAGGGCACAGGGAACGTGTCTCAAATCAACTACACACAACCTAATTGTTATGCCTGTGTGGGGCAACGCTCCATAGGAAGGAAGCTCATTTAAAAGTGTCATGAGGAAATATTCCTCCTCCACAGGGGCATCTGGAGTGCACTGCCTTTTTTCCATGACAGATTCAGTGGCAGGATAAGTCTCCCAGTTGGAGGCACTAATGTGTTTGTATCTGCCATTCTTCTTGATGCCATCTCCCATTCTTTCATAGCTAAACAAGGATATGTGAAGACCCAGGATGTTAAAGGACTTAATTAAAAAGGGTTTTTTTTTCCCTCCTGTCCCATCTGCCACAGGCTCAGAATGAGATGTGGTAAGGGCAGAACATAGGTCAGTTTTTCGGTTTGTGTGTGTGTGTGTGCAGCTTGGGGTTTTTTATCTGGTTGGTATTTTGTTGTTATTGTGGGTTTTCATTGTTTTTCTAATGCTTCTGTAGTTGGAATAGCTTACAAAATAGTCTCAGGGGTCATAACTTAAGCATGTGCAGAACTGAGACAAACTAGTGGTTCATCTGGTCCAGAATCTCATCTCTGTCAATGGATAGTATTTGACACCCTGTGGGAAGGGGCCAAAAGTGAGCAAAATAAGAAATTATGAATGCTTAGTTAGGAGGCTGCCTGTCCTTATGGAAAAAGTCCTTGAAACCACTAGTTAGAGATTGGCCTCTGAACTCAGGGTCCCAGAATTGAAATATATAATGAATAAGTATATGTGCCTTTTTGGAATAGAGTTTGTAACTCTACATATAATGTTTTGAAATAAGGGGAAACTAAAAAGTGCATACTACTGCTCCTTCAGAGCCACAGACAGCAGCAAATGCTGGAAAGGCTGTGTGGGGGTATCTTTAAGTTCATCCCTGGGGCTGATTTAGGCACCTGGGATAATGACATTAGAAATACAACAATAGTAAGTGGTGTGACTAGAAATATGCCAAGGAAAACCACTTACAGCCCCACCCCATGCTACGAAGATGAGCAGGGTTGTTCCATGACATCGTTATAACACTGTAACTGGGATATAAGTCTAAGGTTATATTCTTGTTAGAACATGATCAAGGTCCCAGCCATACTGCATATTTTAATCATGCTGTAATTGCACCAGGGGACAACAGTAGGATAACCAGGTCCTAAGACACAGGCATATTTGAGGTGGAGTCAGAGAGAGCAAGAGAGTATGCAGGAGTAGAAAAGACAGCACAGTTGAAGTGCCTTAGGGGAAAAGACTCATGTCTGCCAGAAAGTCAGAATAAAATGGGGTTTGAACAGAAATCCCACGATAAATTTGTGAGTGTGGCACCTTGGTAGGTTTACTTGCAGGTATAAATTCACTAAAACTTGCTCTGGTTAAAAATTTGCCAAACAATATGCCTGGTGAGACTTCTCAAAGTATGCATCAGAGACTTTTTGACTTTCCTTACTACAGTATTCCTCTGACAAACCCACGTGTCTGCAGCTGACTATTCCTCTAAAAGCACTGGATCAACCTTTACCCAATAGGCTGTTGCTAGTATACAATGGTGCCACTCCTCTCCATGAAGCTGTTTCTTCGGAAAACAAGGCTGTAGAAGGGAGTCAAATCAACTAACATAGCTATGCTTGAAAAGACAGAAAAGAAGAGAGGAAAGAGAGAAAAAAGGCAAAACAACACAGAGAAAAGAATTTGTATTATGCAGGCTACCAGGCTACAGGCTAACACTGATTCCAAAGAAGTTCTCCAGGTGTTGAATCCGGCCAAGTGGGCTTACTTTTATCGTGCTGAGGGTTTAACAGGTATCTTTATCCACTGTCACCTCCATTGACCATGTACTTATTCATTAGCTGTTCTTCTTTATTTATGTATTTATCCTCACCTTAGTAGCCAATTTACCAAGTTGAGATAAAAGCCAGATCTTAGGGTTCAATAAGAATTATAAATAGAGCTAATACATGACCGAACTGCAGTCTTGAGAATTATCATTGAGTTTCAACATATACAAAACATCAAGTAGGAAGGAGTAATCAGGCATCCGATTTGCCTTCATGCAGCCTTTCATGTAATATATATACTACACAGCTACACAAAGAACTAAATATAAGTAGTAACGGGGTTTTATGGGTTTTGGTTTGGGGTTTTTTTTTATGTTAAGTGTGCAAAAGTGCATATACAGGCTAAAGGATGACAGAGAATGTTGGCTGAAACTGAAGCGTAACCATGATCCAGCAGCAATTGCTAACTTAGGAACTCCAAGTTCCTAAGGAGGAGAGCACTTCAATGGGAAGCTCTTTTCTCACATAGATAATTCCTACTTTTTCCCTACAAGGGATTGGACTAGATGATCTTTCAAGGTCCCTTCCAATCCCTGATATTCTGTGATTCTGCGAAGTCCATTACTGACCACAGACTGAGATTGAATACTGGGCAAAAAGGGGCTTTTCGTCAACCCAATACAGCCATTCTTGTGGTGGCAAGTTATACATAATTGGATTTCAAAAGAGGGAAGGAGGAGGAGAAGGAGGAGGAGAAGGAGAAGGAGAAGGAGGAGGAGAAGGAGAAGGAGAAGGAGGAGAAAAGGAGAAGGAGAAGAAGAAAAGGAGAAGGAGAAGAAGAAAAGGAGAAGGAGAAGAAGAAAAGGAGAAGGAGAAGGAGGAGAAGGAGGAAAAAAAAACCAAACTGTGCTTTATTGAACTTTTTTTGAACAAAATTACAAAGCCACAAATAAACATGAGAGATGATTCAGGGCACTTGACACCCTGGGTTTGTATTTTACAACAGATATCAGAAACATTACCATCTCACAAGTCACCCAGGATTTACAAACTCCCTAAGAAACATCTGAATGGCAGTGAAGGCTCCATGGAGCTCCTGGCCATGCCTCCACTTGCTCAGATGCAGACCCAGATGAAGATCAGGACTCAAAAAAGTATTGCTATAGAGAAGTAAGCTACATGCAAACATCTAGTAAGGTATCTAGCCTAAGACTGCAAGCAAGGGATTGCTCCCAACCTGAACTGCATCCAAGCAGAGTCAGCTTTTGCACTCTTATGTGAAGGCATTTCAAAGCAGGCGTCTTAAATTGCTCATGTCCAAAGAACGATGTGTCAAAGCTCCTTCCTCAGCTGTCCATGTCAAAGTAGGGTAGAGTCTTTACCCATATTGGACAAACTTTTAAAAAAACACCATATCAGATAAACCACCCCAAATTGCAGACTGCTTAGCCAAAGCTTGTCTGAATGAGCCAGGTCTCTTTGGCAAGTGAAAACTGGGCTGGATGTCTTGCAACACCACCCTCTCTTGAAGCAATCGGCCATGTCAAAAACTTTAGCCCATTCCAGCACAGCAGATGAGGGCAGTCATCTTAGAGGAGGTAAAAGTAGCATCTGGGAGAACACAGAGCGAAGTAGAGTTATTCAAAAGATGAGCTATACATCATCCCATATACTAGAATCCCTTTGTAATACTGGGTAGGAAACAAAGACAATTCCTTAAAATGAAGGGCAGAGCAAAAGAAACGAGAAGTAAAAAACAGAAGCCAGCCTGTGGCCAGAGCTGCACCTCTTTGCGTTGGTTGGAGCAGTCTGCAGCCACCTTTATCTTGAATGCTGAGGTGTGGCTCATGGAGCCAGCACGCCCTAACATGCAATGCACATCTAGATTTGAACATGTTCTTATCAGATCAAAATGGAGCACTGCTTGCTGGGACCCGTAGTCTCTGAGGGCCATATCTCTTTTATAAAGAGACAGAGGGCCACAGGGCTCATTACAGAACGCTGCAGTTCACATGTGGCCCTCCCACGCTTAGTTTGCAACATCACACACCGCCAGAAGAAAGATCAGATTTGGAATCTGGGCTGCCAAGGCAACAAAGACTGAAAATGTTACGAAGACAGATTTCTCAGTTTAGGCAATGCAGAGAAAGAAAAGACCTGAGATAAGCAGGTCCTTCAGCAGGTACATTGCACTTGTCCTTTTCTCCCCCCACATACTAACAAAGAAAAAGCCACGTCTTTCATTGCAGTCAGCATTGACACAGTGCAAAAAAAGGATGGGGAAATATCTTTGCTCCCTGAAAAACCAAGTTGTTAATAGCCGTCTGGTCATCTCCTCTTTTCACAACTTAAGAGCTTAATATCACCAGTCCAGAACACTGGAGACCTGTGTCTGCCAGTCCTCTGGGTCATACTTGTTTCTCAATTCCCGCTTCTCCAAGTAAGCAGGGCCATCACTTCAGCTCAACAACTGGCAGTACTAAGTTAGGGGGGGTGGGGGTTGTTGTTGGGTTTTTGTTTGTTTTTAAACAAATCTCTTCAGAGTCAGACTGCATTTTACATCAATATCATGACAGCTTTTGGGATACCTTACTTGAGATGGTATAGGGCTTCTTACTTGTTTTGTGAATAAGAAAAGAGAAATACCTAGGGAAAGCTTGGTTTGAAGCTGTTTCTCAGCAATCCTTGTTTAATGTTTAAATGCTCTTTCCATTTAAATGCAAAATTTGGAAATTACTCCTCTTGTCACTTACTTGAACGGGCAACGACTTTCCCCAGTATACCTGGCATTAATGTGACTCTTGAACCACAGCCATCATACAAAAAACCAAAATCAGGACTTTGCAAACTGAAAACAGCAAGAGAGTTTTCCCATGTATACTACAGCCCTACCTTTCCCTTTAGGTCATCTCCTGGCCTCCCTAGTTTCACCATTCCATCTCCTGTCTGTGCTTTCACAGTTTTAGAACTAGAAGAGGCCATTAGGAGCCAGTTGGTCTGCCTACATCTGTAACGTACACCATAGCATTTGGGTCTTCACTTGTGCTTTCCCTTCCCTGTATCATAACTGTCATCTGCCCGTCTGCTCAGGCAGACTTGTCAGCCAAGAGGAATCATTTTCATTTGGCTAATGGCATCCACTCCCACATGAAGTGCAACAGATCAACAACAACAAGAAAATAACTCACAGCTGCTTTCTTAAATATTTAGACATACCAGAAAATAAAATAAATATAATGTAGTATAACACAGGTTATCATAATCACCAGCATGGTCAATGAATTTACAGTGTCACTTCAGAAATCTAGCAGAAAACCTCATCAAATAGGTGTTCAGAACCCCACAATAGCTGCAAGCGTGTCAGATACATATTTATGAACAAAAATGAAAAGCATAACCCTTGTTACTTTTGGGCTGGAATACACAAACATACAATTTGTGATCAATTTTATGAGTTGTATTCATTTACCAGTATGAAAGAAACTTCAGTCCCATTAATACTCATAGATTTGAATAAAATTTCTATTGCTACTTAATGGTCAGATAGTTGTGGGAGAAGAGAAAAACCCTTGTGGAAAAACCTACCATGCAATAAAATCAAATAGTCACATTTATGTCACAAATATGCATTTCACACCCACCCCCCCCCAGTTTCTAGGACTAGAAATGCTAAACCAAACATCAGCATGTACTCCTAATTTAACTCCAGCCTGGTGATCTATCCTAGTTGGCAATTGCCAGTTCAGCATTGCAAAAGGGTGAAGAATTAAGTGGAATTTGCCAAGGTTCCTGATATCAAGAAAAATTTAAATATACTGCAAAAACTATTGTGAATTCTGACTTTGCCAGGTCCAGTCTCCTCAAAAATATACAAAAGAAGAACAGGAATACAGCCATTCAAAACCTATTTTTTCCAAGAAACTAGCTAAGTCACAAAACCCCTGACTAGTATCTCCATTTCATTTACCTCCATTACTCCAGGAGCTCTCTGTTACACATCCAAGCCAGAGATCAGCAGCCATGAGAACTTGTTGGCTCCTTCCCTGTATGATCTCATTTCTGGTCCAGAAGGTACAGCTAAGCAGCACCAGATGGCCATTGGAGGCCATCCAGCCATACATTAAGGTACCTTCACCCAATCCTCACAGACAACCAGGAGTTTGCTCTGGTGAAGTGGAAGGCAGAAACAAGAAAAACGAATGCTAGCATGAAGGGCCACTACAAGAAAGGCCAGTCAGTCTACATCAAAAAGGACTGCCTAAATCATACTAACTTCATTTCAGTTATAAAATTCACAAGTTCCTAAGTACTTACCACTAAATCTCATCCCTCAGCAAATGGTACCTTACTGCAAGCATGTCAGACAATCCAAAATAACTTCCAATTGAAATATACCTGAACTGTGCTTTGCATCTCCATTTTACACTGTTCACACAACAGCCAAGTTTGAATGCCACCTCTCTGCTGCAGCATTAGTTCATACTAACACTTAAGAATGCTCAAGACAAGATTTTATGTATATACCATTATAATGCTCTCAAATCTTTGTTAAGCTGTGGCCATTTCTGATGGGATGTAGAAGATGTTGCACGTGCTCTTAACACCATATTGTACCAAAAACTTAAGGGGAAGGGTCAGTAGAGAGAAGAAGCAAACTGGGCAGGAACTCAACCAGAAGAGCAAGTGCTCGCTTCCCTAGAGCTCTGTATGCCCCCAACTGAATGGCCCAGCATAACTCAGCATCACAGTTACAGGCAGTTTATAGCTTTTAGGAAAGATAAATTACAAGCAAAACTATTTACAGCATTCAAGTTAACTCATGTAAGGCTATCTCAACAGTTTTTGTGCTGCTGTGCAGCTATTTATGTGACTGAAATGCACACAGATTTTTCTAGAAAGATGTTTTTAAATTAAAGAAGCCCATTAATTAATACTTACTCTAATTAAAACTTTCTCTATAGCAAGTATTTCTAGAAACAAAGCCCTGCTGCAGAATATCCATACAGAAACAAAAAGTGTGGCTGTGCACCTAATGCTTTACGAGTATTAAAGCCAGTGAGGCAGAAATTGTTTTCTGTAAGCTAGTGATGGACATTAAAAATTCAGCACTCAACAGTGCACCAGTTACCCAGTGGAATAAGACAGAACAGTTATTTCTAAGAGCAAAGGAAAAACATGGTGTCTGTTATAATTTCTCCAAAGGATACTATTAAAATGCTTTTCTACATGCCTCCATAATTGCAGCAGCAGATAAATTACTTAGATTTTGTGGCAAAATCCCACGTTCTGCACTTGCGTAACAAACACTAATTGAATTTCCTTTAAATTACTACAATTGCTCATCTTTTCAGATGGATAATTGTAAAAGAAACACCACCTGTAAATGCCTACAAAGACAAAGATTAATTAGACAGCTATGGATAAAGAATACCAGTGTGGAAACCACAAGTTACCTTCCGTATTTATTAATTTCTTAAGGCTTTCTTTTGATTATTGGGCTTTGATTTTCCTGTTTAGAAGCATACCTATTTTATGCAGCATTTCATTATTTTCCCTGCTTTTCTGTTGAAGATGATGAGCTATGTACCCAAAATAACATCCTAGTGTTAGGTCTCCTGCTACCTATAGCTGTAAAGAAAGGTCCAGCATTCCAGGAGAGCAGGGCCAGTGCTCCCAGCAGCAGTGATGTCCTTCCAGACAGCAATTCCAAGGCTATCTCTGTAGGGATCACACATGGTGTCCTTCAAGAGGAACAAAAAGGTAAGTCACCGCTGTATGTTTGTTCTAGGAAAGGAATTTATAATTACTGCTTTTGTTTAAGCCATGGAGGCTAGTGTGACATTTTTAGTAGGAGTCCTGGGAATTTGTGGAACTGTTTTTATTTTTGACTTGTGTGTAGAGGGAAAGGGGCATGGGAATTAATTTCTGTGTGTTCACATGTGCCAGATACTACTGAAAAAGTAGGAAAATCAAGACGACTAGAACTCCTCTATATACCTTATATATACACATCTTTATATATTCTAATATTTCTATCAGCACAGAAGTGAGATCTCCCAAGTGAAATCTCACCTGGAGTGCTGCATCCAGCTCTGGAGCTCTCAGTACAGGAAAGGCAGAGGAGGGCCACAAAAATGATCAGAGGGCTGGAGCACCTCTCCTATGAAGACAGGCTGAGAGAGTTGGAGTTGTTCAGCCTGGAGAAGAAAAGGCTCCGGAGAGACTGTATCATGGCCTTTCAGTACTTGGGGTTTTCCCTCTTTCCAGTGCACAAGGCAAAGGTATGCCAACCCCCATCTTCAGCTCAGTGCTGGATTCCCTCTCTGTCAGAATCCAAATGCAGCAGACCTGCCTGATCCCCGGATCATAATGCATCTTACGCAGTGAGTCCATAAAAGGGTCCTTTGCAACAAGCCATTTTATTTTACCTGGCACGTTTAGTGTGGAAGAGAGTATGGCGTGAGAAGCAGCAAGCCTGGAGGCCAGCAGAGCTTTCATCCACACAATGGATGAAAGCAGGCTGATAAAAGGTGCCACATTCCCTGCAAACCATGTAAAACTCTGGCACAGGAATTGATTGCACATCTCGTGCTCAACATGCAGGTCTTGGCAAATCTTGGCAAGCAAGTTAGTAACTCATCAAGGAAAAACAACAGGAAAAAAAAAAGATTTGTGGTAGAACTAAATTCCAAAGATTTTCTGTACAAAAATTACATGCAGCAAAACCACCACAATCAGTGCAGCAGGCAGGTGCTTTGTTACATGCCTATAAAATATATGCTCCTGTCAACTGGCAGCTTTGGATTCCATGCAAGGCTTACCCCCAAAGCAATGGTCAGTTAGTACCCACCCCAGAAGCCATTCACATACCAGAAAGAAGAGAGACTGAAGAAATATATCTCCACTCAGGAAGTCTAGAGAAGTGGCAAAAGGGCATGGAAAATCCAAGTAAAAGATCCTATTTTGTAGACTACTTCTCATTTGTAGATATATATTCAGGGGTTTCTCTGCTGTGCATCACAGATGAAAATATCCTGTACATAAGGTTTGGAACTGAGCACACAATTGTGATACAGAGCTGCATTTTGGTAGTCCTTGCTGAAAAAGACCAAACCTCAACCTAAAGGGAAATAACCCCCACTTTTGAAAAAAACTATCAGAGTAGATTTACTGCTGTGCTACACAATACTCAACTCTTTTTAGCCTCATCACTCTCTGAATTACCAGATGACAATGTAAACAATTATTTTAAGGGTTTCTAAGAAGGTGAGAATCCTTTCTCTAAAAAAATCCTTCTGCTTTGGTAATACAGATTGCTAACTCTGCTTGTTTTTATCTTCTCAAGAATATTATAAAAGCATTTCACTAGGGAGCCTCATCATGGTTCCTGATGATAAGGTAGTTTGTCCACCACTACAGGTGTCTGTCCATAATTCAGATATTCCTGTTCTGTTCAGCTTCAATCCAGGTGAAGGTAAACACTAACAATCCAAAGACTACTTTCCTTTACGCATAGGTAAGTAGTTCTGAAAATTCAGACAGTCTTGAAAAACTGAAGAACAGGACCCAGTCAACATTTTTCTCACCAAGAGAGCACAGCAAGCTCACTTGTCCCAAACAACAGGAAAGATTGCAGCACATCTATGGAGGGGTCGGGGATATTGTATGCTAATGAGCATCAAAGCTGCCTTGGAATTTGCCAACTGTAAACCATGTGTTCCTTTCCCTTGCAGAGTCTCATAAAAAGAAGAGGCAGCTAGTTTATAATCTGCTGAGGTATTTCTGCTATGTGTCTCAGCTAACCAACACAAATCATCTTCTGACAGACCAGTTATGCAATCTCCAAAATACTATGTTGCAGGCTGGTTTATGGGAAATGAGTAGGTCTTGTTTCTGGTAAGGCCATCATGTACACAAAACAATGGCCAAGAGTGACAAACGCAAACAATAACAAATAGAACTTGTGTCTCTGAGAAACCTCTTGGGAATAAGCCGGAAGCATGACATGCAGCACAACTACTGATTACCGGTGCAGTAATGCAGTCAAATGTAGTTTGGGTTTAGGAAGCTTTTTCTTGCTGGTTTTAGGAGATGAAGATTACTGTAAAAGCACGTGGCTGCATAATTAGGTCAGTGCAGCCCCATGTGTCTAAGAGCTTTCTGGACCCTCCTTAGGACACAAAGACGGCACAAGCCAGAAACTCCCCAGCCCTTCAATCCCTCCTCAGTCTCCTAATGCCCTCTGCAAAAGCCAGGGCACGTTCAAACTGCTGCTGCACAGCTCAGAAGCTGCAGGCAAGCAGGCAGAGATGAGGCAGCACCGCCTTACAGGGTATCAGTCAACCCCTAGACCATCTATAAGACAACAACAGAAAAAAGGGTAAAAAAAATATTCGCCCCACTTCTTTCCTTTCCTGATATTGTGCACTATCTTGTTACTGCACTGATACATTCTCTATGCTGCCTCTTTTTATTGGTAAAAGTTGCCCTGAGCCTTAACAGCTCATGACAGGACAGGCCATAGCAGAGCCAGCTGCCAGCAAAACTTATTTTTTGTGCATTTTTCAAGCTTGATCTGGTACCTAAACATCAACTGTGACTTTCCTTTTTCTTGTATCGCTTGCAATAACAAAGGTCTCAAAGGTCAAATTATGACTCCAGTTACATATATGCACAGCTCCGTAGAGCTCATATTTCCCCACCCCCCAAATAATATAGGGAAAAACTCAGTGGGGGCAGGGGAAATGGCCTAGTGTAACAAGCTGTTCTTTGTTACTTTCTGGAGCAATGTGCAAAGCTGGCAGTCAGAAAGCCTATTTTAACTAAGTTTCTTACAAGACCATTCACTAATTTTATTATGACTCAAACAAAATTCTACAGTGACAGTCAATGTTTCCACAACTCAGGCATGACTTTTGTAAATTCTTCCATGTTTTCTGGACATAGATGCACATGAAGGATAAACTCTGCCTAGCTTTTTTTTTATTCCATACTGAAGGGAAACGCCTCTGCCCCTGCAGCGCCAACTCGAGCTTTGTGCCTCTCGGCCAATCTTGCTCTAAAGGCCTGACTCCACACACAGGGAAGAAGCAGGGTTGAACTGAATGAGTATTGCCTTCTTTAGGGTCTGCTGAAAACAACCTAACCTTCATCTGCAATCAGGGACATCCTCACAAAGAAGAATTACTCTCCTACAGCCTCTTCCAGTAGACTTCAGAAGCAAAGAGCAGCTGTACATCTCCAGTATTTGCTATGAATGTCTTCTGTGAGCTACAAACCATCAACACAGTTAATCATGGGGCACTTCTCCAGATACAAGGAAGCATCCTTTAAATTCCTTTACAGCAAATGATTTCAGAGCCAAAACAGAGACGTTCTCACCCCAAGCATGAGCATCTCAGCTCATTTCTGTTGCATAGATGTAGTCAGGCACATGACTGAGAAACACACTGGTAGCCTTGCTCAAACCTATTAGCATGCAGTCAGCCTTCCTCTAGGCTGCACCAGATGAGAACATGTGCTGTAATTGCATTTGGGGGAAAGAACCATAGTTCAGATCAAAATATACTTTCCAGAAAGCCAAACATCCTGGGCTGCATCACAAGAAGTGTGTTGAAGGGCAGATTCTCCACCTCTACTCTGCTCTGGTGAGACCCCACCTGGAGTAGCATTCAGCTCTGGAGCCTCCATAGCTAGTCCATAGACATGGACCTTTTGCAGTGCGTCCAGAGGAGGGCCACAAAGATGATCAGAGGTCTGGAGCACCTCAGGTTGAGAGAAGGCTCTGGGGAGACCTTACTGTGGCCTTTCAGTATTTAAAGGGGACTTATAAGAAAAAAAGGGGAGGGGCTTTTTATTGGGGAATGTAGTGATAGGATGGGGGGTAATGGGTTTAAACCGAAAGAGGGTAGATTTAGATTAGATAACAGGAAGAAATTCTTTGCTGTGAGGGTGGTGAGGCACTGGAAGAGGTTGCCCAGAGAAGCTGTAGATTCCCCATCCCTGGGAGTGTTTAAGGCCAGGCTGGATGGGGCTTTGAGCAACCTGCTCTAATGGGAGGTGTCTCTGCCCATGGCAGGGAGGGTTGGAACTGGATGATCTTTAAAGTCCCTTCTAACCCAGATAATTCCATGATTCTGTGATACACATTGTGTTGTGAAAGGTTATGTTCCAAGTTAAAACTATTGCAAAAAAGACCAAGCTTTATTAAGGTAGCCTAAAACCAGCAAAACCCCATGAAATCTGCTAGCAATATTTACTTAGCAGAACACCTGTAAAAAATATTTAAGGAAGAGAGTATGCAGGATTTCAAACAATTCTCTTAAGCAAACAAGGAAGATGATTCTAGCACAGTGCTAAAGGTGTCCCCTTCAGTAAGAAACGTCACATACATGATGCTTTAAAAACATGAATACAAACTGCATTAGCTATTTCTTCTAAAAATAAAGTTTTGAGTAATACCAAAGTATGCCAAAGTAATACCTCTGCTAGCATTTAAACCATTTGGAGCCATTATTAAAGCTAAAGGTGTCTCACCTCTGTTAATATGATTAAGAAAGAATGTTCTTTTGCAGACAGCCTTAATGTTGCAGGACATTGAGACTATCAAAAAAAGAGACAGATCTTTGTCAGATGTCTGGTCACAGAAGTTAAGATTTCCTAGAACCACTGAAATACTTTTAAATCATAGCAATAAACTCTGTAACAGTGTTTCTTAAACTACTGGGATGTAATTCCAAGTAGAAAACCTACTCTGGACTACAGTGGGAATTGAGTTTGACACTTGATGCTCTGAAAGGCAAGAATACGAAGCAAAACATTTTCTCTGATCACTTGTTAAGACACATCTTTAATGATTACATTAAACTGTAACATGCATTTTCAAGTATCATGTGGACAGGAATAGTGACAGCCGGGCTAGGTAAAGCATACTTCCAGGAAAAGCCACCTGGAGGAAACCAGTAAGATAAAAGGGACAGGAAAATAATATTAATGGATTTTTTTTTTTTCCATCTCTCCTTTACAAATTTCACTGGACTATGCAAATAGAAATTTCTCAAAGGTTTACAACTTGACTAAATTTGAGGGACTTTTCACAGGAAGAGCACAAGGCAGGCTAACAATAAACAAATGCCCCTTATTCACCCAAAGATGCCGGGTATCTACTCCAAAGCACAAATGCATTTCAGCTTTGCAAGAAACTCTTCTAAATTTTTCTCTATGTTTACTGTCAGAGACAACAGAATTGGTTTTAGATACTGGAAAAATTAGGTCTCTAAACCCCAGATTCTACTAATTTCCAACTTATAAGCATTATTCCTTTAAGTTCTATAACAGCCAAAAAACCCTTTCAGGTATAGCAAGCTTTTAAGAATCCAGAACTTTAAAAAGGAAATAATTTAAATAATATTGGAATGCTTTTTATTTGTTAACTTGTATTTTAAAATGTTAAAAGTTGTAATTCAGGTCTTTCCCCAAAACTACCAAGGTAGATCAAAAAAATAACAAAGATGGAACTCAGCATTCCCATAATAATTTAAAATCAAGAACCTTAAAGTGAATAGTTAATGAGGTAAAATGTGATAATATACAAATCACTGACTGAATACTCTAAGCATTGTGTATAGTTCATGTTTTCTTCTTCATTGTCAGATTTTTCTAGAAAGCAGTCTTTGTTCTGAGAGAGAGAATTAACACTTATTATACAATTTGTCAATTAAACCATATCTTAAAACCTAGTAATTAATGAAAAATAAGAATGGACAGTCTCCAGTGCTTCTAAACTTAAACTCTACAATCAACATTAATTAATTCTTTTTCTTCCCACAAATGTTTGTTCCCAGGTTCCCAGCTTAATATGCTGCTCAAATTGTCTCACTCCTTCAATCCTTTTAAGCACAACTATAAAAAAAAAAACATAAATATTTCCATCAAAACAAGAGAAGTTAAACATTACATGCTCAGGAACAACTGAAATACACAGGACAGCATTTAAACACATATTTTCTCATCAGGCAATTTATTCCTTAAATCCAAGTGATGGTGAATATTTCTGGAAAGCAAGAAACAGCCAAAACTGGTTTTCCTTGCAGCAACTCTAACTCAACAGGCATCTTCATTCCAAGTTACCAGAGGCACTGCAACCAATGACTACAAGTAAATATCCAAACTCCACTTTCAGACCGTTCACTAGAACGGAGCTTTCTCTAATCTCAACTCCCAGGGCAAAATCCTGGCCTCAGTGAACTCAATGGCAAAACTCTGGAGTAGCCCACAGCAGACTTTTTGAAGCCAGTTACCTCTGCATCAGGTTCTCTTTGAAATGCGCTTTTCTTAAGCAACATTTGCTCCAACCAACACTCGCCTCTTTGTGGGACTGAAATAGTTCAGCCCTTCCCAGCTGTCTCTGTCGAGTTAGTTTCCTTAACAATGCATGTGTTAACAATCCATTCACAGGTGTTCCCTTCAGAAAACACCGATTGCCTTGTCTAGCACCCAGACACCCCGGGATGACACTGCACACCTCAGTGACACACACCTGGCAGTCAGAGCTCTTGCTTCATCTAAACAAATTTTCCCTGCAAACAAGCACCCACTTTTGTGCAGTCTGTCCCCTTTTTTACCTGCTCTTCAGAGGAGAGTCCAACTGAAGTGGGAAAGTCTTCTTTCACTCTTCGTATGTCATAATACTTTCCCCAGTCCCCTGAGGTGAGACACTCCTGTCATCGCAGTTTACCTTCCTATATGTTTGTCTGCAGATCTCAGCCACGTTGGACCATGGGCAGCTGCTTAGTACAGAATAGAAGGCAAGTCCTCAGTGGGGGGCTTCCCACGCCGTTCTACAGCAAGAAGCCACTCAGTTTCTGCTCTCACTGTTTTGCTGTCTCCTTCAAAGGCATCTGCAAAAGCAAGAATGTTTCAATTAGTGAAGAGCTCCTTAAAAATGAAAGAGTCTTTCCTGTGATGGTCCCAACACTGAAGGGTCTTCAATGCCACATCTCAGAAGCTATGGAAAGTGGGCAGACAGAACTTTCTGCCTTCAGATACTACACTCGTTAACTTTTCAGGATAGTACCCATCCCTGAAACAATGATTTCATCCTTGTAATGATATTCTTATAGTTAAGTAATTTTATTGAAGGTGGAAAGGAATCCAATTTTTATGTCAAACTACATCAAAAACAGCGATGCTGACTATTAATATATATGTCAATATTTCAACTAGAAAAAAAACCCCAACACATTTGTCAAGGAATAAGAGAGTAAGCTAGAGTCAGCACTTTAAAATGACTGGCATGCAAATTAGTCACAGTCTAAACAAAGATTTATTTTTTTTTTAAGTTCGAATAAGAAAGCCTTTCCAGTTTTATTTATATTTTTTAAGTACTCAGGAACTACTGAAGAACAATGGAGGGCGGGTTTGGGTTTGGTTTTTTTTCCATTCTAGCCAAGAGATTCACAAGGGATTTCTGAAGGTTTTTTAAAAACAAGTCAGTCATCAGGTCACAGATGCCAAGTTGCCTCTTACTGCAAAAATGTAAATGCTACCGGTCTACAAAATATCAAGACTTTCCTCACTGTACCACATATAAGGCAAAGCCTTTATATTTATTGTTATAGGACAATCAGCTACAGGGCCCTCTAGTATTTTAGAGCAAAAGCACATGAAATTTTTAGTAGTCATTCTCTGGAGGGAAATTTCAAGGTGACTAGAACAGTCCTTTATAGGAATAAAAATATGCTTATAATTAGGAACAGGCTTCTTATATGATCATTTTGCATTTCTTATTCATGTTAGTAGGTACTAACTATAGTAGATAGTATATTGCAGAACTGGTATAGGTATTTAAAAACAAACAAAACTATAATTGATGTTATTTTAATTGTGTGTTATAAAGAAACAACCTACATCATCCTGTTTAGAATTTAAAAGGTACACTGCCTCCCTTCTTGAAAGTCTGAGTGGCTATGGGGAGCTATTGATTAGTAAGTAGGTAAAAACCATGTGCAAAGTTCGCAAGTTATTCCTGAGTTTCACAGGAGCACTTGAACACCGTCACACAAGATGCAGCAAATGAGGTTATGCAAGAATTTGAGATGTGAGGATGTCTCAGATGAAAGGCATAAGGGCAAGCTCTGGTCTGTAGAATGTCATGTTAAAATTGACTGTCAGGAGTTTTAAGTAATTTCTACAGGAGTTTGTGACTGTGACCCTGCTCTTGGAGCAGCCAGTATCTTAAATGTGGAGTCTACCTGTCTAAGTACACTCAGGCAGCCACTAACAGGGGTCAGCTGAAGAGAGCTGCTTTCCCTCAGCTGATAACCCAATGTCCTAGGAGAAACACAGATGTATCCTACCCCCTACACTGCCTGCATACACAGGGGAGGGGGCAGACCCACCACAGAGTTCTGATATGCAATTTTTATTTCAGCAATGGGAAGTTAGCCAGACCCTGGCCAGTCTGATCCTTGAGCCTATCACCATACTACTGCCTCTGCTTCATTAAAACAGTCTAAGATCTACACGAAACGCTCCCTGTCTTTGGGTATTATTTGCATATTAGTAAGTTTGTACCTGGGAACTGTCACTGTCCCCTTTCCAGAAGGGAGAAAACAGAAGCATTTTCTGTTTCTGGGCTGTCGGTCTAGCTTGCTTGCTTGTTGTTTGTGGGTTTAGTTTGTTTTAAACAATAACACTATTAGAACTCACTCTGTATGCAGAGAGAAAGAAAACTATATGGGCTCTGGTCAAGATATTCTCAATTTCATTGCAGGACACTGAATTACTTTTTGAAACTGAAGACAGTCCTTACAGATATTCACATGAAACCTCTTTGACTGAAGAAACAAGTAATAAACTACAAGCTATATCTTCTAATAAAATTCAGTATGAAGCAATACAGAAAACATCTATGGGGAAACATGAGCACGTATTGTATTAAGTGGGTAGGTAATTAGCAGACCTGGAGAAGGCTTGCAGGCCCAAACCTTACCTATTCTCCCTCCTCCCAGTTATGTCAAGTTTAATGAAAGAAACTGCTTCTCCCTAAAAGTTTTCCCTTGCAGAAACTTGGACCTATTTTTTTCTAGAATGTTCTGGTCATTCCCCTTCCATATACCCTTTGTGGTTTGTACAGATATCCAGATTAAACCCTACTCTGTCACATTCAGTAGAGAATTAAATTTTCAGTGAACTAGCAGTAATAGGCAGTCCCAAAGACACAGAATGCAATGACCTCTGAGTCTCATCTGAGGAAGCAGGTTTTTCTATTAAAACTTGTGGATCAGCGTCTAGCCAGATTAGACCAAGGGAGAAATGCAGGATACCTGGCAGGGAAACACAGGTTAAGGTAGCAGTTTAAACAGGAATGCTTATGCTGGAAGGTGTGCATGATCTTACATAAGGGTTACAAGATGGAAACTAGTCTAATTTGCTGTGGAGGATAGAAAAGGGGACAGAACATCTATAGTCTTTCTTTAGGCTACTTCCCTTCTTTGCCTTGGGCTTGCTTTACACACTTGCAATTTAAAAGAATATAATGAAGCTTTTGAAATCAAGCATATGAAACGCCTCAGTTTTGCTGCAAACCTTCTGATACGTCAGCCATTATCACATTAAGCACAGGACAGAATTCTCAGGCTGTGAAGGGAATCTTTCTGCTCTCACTGTTTTGCTGTCTCCTTCCCTGGGGCTTCACTTGGTCTCCAGATTTACTAAATTAAAGGCTATTTAGTAACAGTGGGAAAATTATTCCTATCAGTCACTGTTCAGTCCAGGTCCTCAATAAAGTGTTACTAGCACGGCTGCAAAACCTTAAAGTACAAGCTGGGGTTTCAGAATCCAGTTGCCTCAATACATTTCTTATATAAAGGGAGGCAAAAAAGAAAGCCTCGTATCTGAGTTGGCAACAAAACATCTCAAACTTGGGAGCAATGCCTGAAAAAGAAAACAGTTTTTATGAGAAGTGTCTCATAAAAGCAGGTATTTCTCTCCTCACACAGTCTCAGGCACTTCAGTTATCATTACTGTGAACTGCAGAACTTTCTAACAAAGCAAATAATTGAGTGACAGCAGAAGGGTAGGGGGGCTTATTTATTCATTAATTTAATTTTTATTACAGGAAGTTCCTGGAATGGAGGCCAGACAAGCATTTCTATCTAACAACAACAACAAAAAAAAGGTGGGTAAACAGCTACTGGAAGATTTTTCAGGACTTATGAAAGCCAGTGTCCTCTACAAGTGTTAGATTATAAGGAAGAGGAGACCATCCCCAATGCAGCAGCAGGTAAACATTACTGGGGTCACTGTCACTCCAGCCTAATACATAAGTCCGTTCCTTTGCCATCAAAAATCAGTGACTGCAGACATAACCACTGTCCTGGACCTGCATATTGCACAAAGTCATCCATAAAACTACTCATGTGCATAAATAGTCCCACATGGTTCAGTGGGTCTCATTACGTAAGTGTTAGCAGGGGTCTTAGGTCAGGATACTGCATTCCTTAAACCAGACAGATTCCCATTGAAGTGATTAAGAGCGCTTCATTTGCCAAGTAGAAAGAATTCCACAGGTATTTGTTTGAAGTGTGATAGATATTTACTTTGGCCACATTTCCACCTTTCTTTAATGTTTACAGGAAAAAAGCTATTTCAGTGCACGGGTATTATGGACCAAAGCAAGTGTCAGACTCATAGTCACAGGTATTTGTACTAGAAGTTTGTGTATGCAGCTAGCGCCACACACAATAGTTACCTGACCAAATCATAACGAAGCAACAACTCAAATTGCTGTCTCTCACACACAGTTATTGATTCCTGAAAGCACGTGAGATTTTTACTAATTTTTATACACATAAGGAAGTCGTTGCCCTTTTGCAACTGAAAGACAAGCTACATCCAGTTCCAGGTAAATCATTTGGTTTGAGCAGTCAGCAAGATTTGCAACAGTGAAACACGGTAAATTAAGCAGACATCTTGCTAAATCAGCAACACAGGATTGAACCCTTAGTGCTGTTCACTACAAATGGATCTATTGGATTATGGGTCATTAGTTCAACCACTTTTAACAAGTACAACCAAATAGGAATGTTATTAAACATTTATCTTCAGCGGCAGATTTACTAGAGAAGATAAGGAGATTGCAGAGACTTTCCATTAGCACTGCCTATTTCAGCATGCATTCCTGTCATAAGCACCTTTCATTCATAAAAATATCTCAGGAACCCAAAGCATCCTATAGATGTCTGCCTTTACATGCCGGTGGCTGCACCCTGGCACCCTCCAGACACTAACCCCTTCCCTCCAATACACATTAGTGGATAACCTCTTGCTGCTTTCCTATGCTACGCTGCCAAGACAACGGGGGCAAACTCTTTTTACAAAAATACAACCCAAAAGCTGAATTTCCCAATATTCAGTCAGTCCTAAGGACACTGCGACACTGAACTTGCCACTACCTGAAGGCCACCTGCATTTTTTGAAAACCAGAACAATTCTTTAGAATTCCTGTCTCCTAAGAGTTTATTTAACTCTTACTGTGGGCCTGCATGTCTGACCCCTGCCTCCTTCCGACACTCCCGCTGGCTAGAGCGGGAGGGCACAAGGCAAGGAACAGGGCTGCCTGTGAGCCCAGGGGAGAACTAAGAAAAAACCTAGACAAAGAAGTTCTCCCAGATCTTTTGCAGATCTTAATCACAGGTCTTGATTGAACAGGCTTCCCAAACAATCTGTAAAACAATGGCAGCAACAAAAGTGGCAAAAAGACATCTCCCTTAACAAGAACAGTTTATCAGAGCAAGGACAGAGAAATAACATTACAAACATTAGAAGAGAAATGGGAACAATTTACCACGTTTGCTGTAGAGGGGAATGGATCTGACTGACTACAGCTGAAATCATCACTGACTTACTAAGAAGAAAAGGTAATTAGACACAAAAAGGCAGTCTCTCTCCCTTCCCTCTGAGATCAGTTTGGGTTCTCAGAAATGTGTACCTTGGCCCAGGTGCCATACAGAAGTAAAGAAATTGTTGAGCAGGAGGAGAGTGCAGTTTTCACCACCGTGGTGTATTGCTTCAGCCCTGGCAGACACGAACGTTTGTCACTGCTAGTTTACACTCCTTGATGTTTGTGGCTTCCTCACAAGACACCAGAGCTATTTATACCTTCCTTTAAAGAGCAAATTCCAGAAGAAAATAATTACATGAGGAAGGATGGATTGGGAGGCTTTTTGTTGCAGGTTGAGAGCAAGAAGGTTGCAGTCAAAGGCAGAGTATAGTTAGCTGCCTTTGCCTTACTGTTATTCTGATGGTTTCCCCATTGCCTTGAAAGGCTGTTCTGATTTTAAAAGCTGTATTAGTCCTTCTAGGTTTGAAGCTATGAAAGAAGGAAGCAGCTTACTATATTATCCTCAAATTCTTTGCATTACTGATAGTCAAGAATGGAAAGCTGGGCGATACAGAGAAATTGAGCTTCTTTTCCTTAAGATTAAAACAACTCCTCTCATTCTACCACAACCGATATATAAATTGCAACATCAATAATTACTTGTTACAAAATAATTGTGACAACCAGGTCAACCTGAGCAGCCATGACTATGTACCTAGTCTCTAGAGAGACAAACTTAGTCCTGATTTTGTGAAGAAAGCAGGACCAAGGCCCTGGAGAAGCCTTGTCTTCCAAGAGTTAGTCATAGGCTTTTTTATATCCCTTAAATGGGGGCAAAACTCAAGCAAACTAGATTGTTAGGCTGTTCCAGAAGTCTCAGACCTGTTTTTAAATAGTCACAGAAATACACAAACTGGACCTTAGCTCTAGCCTTGTGGTATGAGGGGTAGCTAGCTGAGAAAGAACAAACAAAAATAAAACTCAATCCCCCAGAAACAACTCTTGAAATTCCAAAAAAGGCAGCATACTTCATTGCTGAATAGTGCATTTTAATGGAGGGGTGTTGGCTCTGTTATCAATCGCCATGCCCTTACTAGCTCTTAGAAGCAGAGCAAATGTTAGGAGAGATTTTATGACTGGATGGGGAAAGGCAGGAGATAGGCTATTAAAAAAGGTATAGGAAGGAGTCAGCACAGAGCCAAAACAATCTTGCAGCTGCATTACATTATCCCAGTGGGAAGTTGCCCGGCTGGCAGCAAAGTTAAGCTCAACGCTCATGAAAGCGAAGCACTGATACCACCAGCTACAACTTGCATTAAATGAGCTTCCCACACCTCTGTGCCAATCCGGCTCAGTCCGGATCTGCAACAATTTTGCTGTTCCACCCACCCTGGGCCCCTTTTACGCAAAGGCTGCCAGTCAGTCTGAACAAACTATCCGTCTGGGCTGTGTAGTGATTTACAATTAAACTTCTTTCAAACCCCGGTGATAAACAGTGAGCGTTGTTATATGTAAGCAAAGGCTAGCAGACAGGTACTTCTCCGCAATCCGCAAGCTGCTACCCATCCCATTGCAATCTGATCATAACGCTTGAAATCTATAACCCAAATGAGATCCTATGTTGTTCATACTAATTATTTTATAGTACCACAAATGTACACAGTACTTTTTAAAATACAAAATAGAGACATTATCTTTTCAAGCTGAGAGAGTTTACATTAACCCAAGATAACAACTTTGGAAAGGGCATTCATAGAAATAACTGTGGTAAGAAAAAACACCTTGGAAAAGTTCTATAAGGTAAAGCAGCATCAAGAAGCCGTACTGTGGACAAATACCAAACGGACTGGCTCTGCATACCGTAAGATATGGCAGAAAGCCTGAAAGTTTTTTCATGTCCATGTCAGCATGACAGAGGCTTAGCGTGCCAGCTGAAGGCTTTCTTTCCCCTGAAACTGTATCTCCATAGTCACCCACTGTACCTTTCAACACCATCCAAAACCTACTGCTTACAGAGGCTGTCACAATTTGTGGAGACCTTCCCTGCTGATGTGAAAGCGAAGCCATAATGCAAACAGCAGCATGGGACCGCAGAAACACAACCTACTTCAGTTCTTTACCCTTTCATAAGGACACAGCTATGTTGTTGGTTTACAGTTGTACAGCTCCTCTAGGTTACACAAGTTTTCAGGGAAGAACAGATGTCACAATACAAATTTCCATGCCATTTAATCGAAAGCACTTTACAAACATTAACTAAAATAAACCCTGAGCTGTAAAATCAAATTATATGTGGGATTGCCTCACTAGCAGAACGCAGCTGCCTCTGGCCCTGCAAAATTGCAGCTAATGGTTCACAGCGACATTGAACCACCAGCCTAAGCCAGGAAACAGACTGGCTATCAGGCCACATTCAGGAATTAACTTTGAATACGTTTGGGTTTTGCATGTTTTTACATGAGTGTGTTGTCTAATATGTTGTCATATACCTTTATGACAAACTTACCTTGCCAACTCCAGAAAAGGGAAGCTTTCAGCTGTAAAAAAGAATACAGCAAAACCAACCCCAGAGATGACTGCATTTTTCAGTAAACAGCGGGTTGGATAACACCTTTCCAAATAGCAGAGCAATTAACACAAAACAGCTCTCATAACATCAGAGATAATATTTAAGAAACCGGGCAAATCTCTTTGTTGCCCATCTCCTGACCAGAGAGTGGTGTTCGCAGCCAGGCAGAAATTTGTCCCTTCACAGACAGCTGGTTTTTATCAGCTTTATCTGAATGCTCAGATAAAGATCTAGAATGATGACAGACAAACATAACAAAGTTTGAGGTAATATCCCAGTACTTCATTTTCAAACTAGTTTTGCTAGCATGTTAGAAAGGCCAGATTATACTTTACCTTTTGTTTGTTTGTTTAACAGTCAACAGTCTACCCTATGCAGAGAGGAACTAAAGACCTTATGCAAGGGATTCTTACAGTCCGAGGACAGAACAAATCTTCCATAACCAGAAGTCTGCTCTCATAGATCTTATTGGAGAAGCAGTGTCTGAGATGACAGTCAGAAATCTTCAATTTGATATAATTTTAGTAGAATGGAAAAGAAGATGAAGTCCTCTCTCTGTGCTATGTATCCTCCCACAGTCACATAGCACTCTCATGCAGCTGCAGAATTGCATCTGCCACCAGCACAATAACATCTAGCGCTTTCAGAATGCAAAGAACAATACAGAACACAGTTTAGGGAGTTTAAACACGTGGTTAATATTCCTATGGGGAAACAAAGTTCAAAGAAATGAATACATCTTCTAAATTCCTTGCATTGACCCACAGGCCCCAGTTTAGAGCTGTTCTTGCGTCTCTGACCTTTGAACAGCCTAGTGACTAGGCTAGAGTTAACACGTAAGTGTTGTTGAGTTAATCAGTTCTTTGGTTATAGTTTCACGCTACCTCTGAACTCAAGTAAGCATTGCATCACAGTGGCTTACATTAAATATTTTTTCCACAGCTCTTTAAAGTATAAAAACAGGGCTTTGTTTTGATTATAGATTATTCCAGAGCAGAGTTCCATTGGAGAGTGGATCCGTTTTGTAAATATAGAAGACGGAGTCCCACACACTTCACTGTAGTTTTCTGTAATATGTAGAATCTACTGCCCTTTAAAGGGCAAACGCAAGTATATTACTTTAATAAATGTACTGGATTACACCTTCCTGACTTGATCAGTTACTGCTCCACTCTCTCTTCCAACTTTAAATCTCCACAAAGATGTAGAATTACAGTGGCAAATGATTTAAAGAGTGTTCTTCAGAACCACTAGGGAACATTTATTTGCAGACAAAGAATGTTCCCAGTTGTTTTGCTTATGTCTTCGTCTTTCCCTGAAGAACTTTAACATTTACAATAGACACTAGTCTCTTTTCTTTTACTAGGTTCCATATGGATGCATGCACAAATTCCTTTCTCAAAAGTATCCAGCCACAATACAGTAGGGCTGGGCAGGGGGGAGAGAATTTGTTGGAAAAATGCCATCTGTATTTGCAGTGCTCTATAAACGAAGATACCACCCATCTGATACACTGTAGGTCAACTCTTCCTTTCTTTAGTGTTCACTTTTCAGCAACTGAAATCACAAGGCATGAAGTCAATAGATATTTAAGCTATTTAAATAGCACCAAGGATAAAGGTCATGCCTCTGATGTGATTTATCTTCACAGGAACCCACCCAAATCTTGGAAACCACTGCCTTGGAGATAGGAGATTCTGGGGGTTGTATAGATAAGAGGCTGGTATATTCAAACTAGAGATAGCTTGTACCAGAGTATATTTAAATAGCTTAGAGCAAGGTCTTAGGTAAAAACAAACAAACAAAAAGCCCCACCACCCACCAATGTGATAAACTTTGGAAAATGCTCATGAAGTTGTGGAGAATCGCTCTCCTGCACCGGCCAAGAGGCTAGCGTTGTCCCAAGCCTGCCACAGTGAAGGAAACCATCGGTCAGGCCTTCCAGTCCTTGCTGCCTCACATCCCACCATTGTTTTCAGTTGTGCTCCTCCCTTCATTTCTACAGTAAGAATAATTTGTCAGTGCCCCAGTAGACTGTCCTTGGCCTAAAAAGGAAGTAGACAGCTTACCCCATTGCAAACATCAAGTGCAGTTCAGTGTGCCAAGCTAAAGAGCTGACTGTGGCAAAGCAGGTATCCCACACTGCCATCTTCCCCCAACCCACTTCCTCTGCTTCCCCTTATACCAGACCTGCCATTTGCCTCACTTCTCTACAAGTCCATTGGCTTTGCTCAGCCAGCTGCAAACTAAACTAGAAAAAAAAAAAAAAAAAACAAAACCAACCAAAACCAAACCCCCAAACCATTAAAAAGTAGTAGTAATAATTAAAAAAATGTTTTGGCAAAGTAGCAACCTGGGTCACTTAGTCGAAGGTCGAACATGAGAACCAATGCCAGTGAGAAAAGGGAGAAGGGAAAGCCTGTTGGCTCCCCCCGAACATCTCAGGAAAACAGTTCCTAATGAGGTAGCAGAATTAGACAACTCCAGCACCAGCAGTGCACAGCACATGCAAACATGTCAGCAAATGACTTGGTAAATAATAAAAAAATAATAGTGAAATCCAACAAACCAACAGAGGAAGGGCAGTACATCCCTGATTTTCTGTGCACGTTACTACATACGTGAAAACAACTGTTCTTATGACTTCAAAAACTTTTGACCAGTCCTGTGAATTCTGCTACCAGAAGTCTCATTTTTGTCTCAAAGTTACTCTATGAAACAGAACTCCAGCTTGTGTAACAGAGACAGCAATAGCACAATTAAAAAATTCCACCTGGGGCCAGATCTGTTCAGCAAGCAGAGGAGAGGAAGAGGGCTAATTAAAACCATGTTCTCTAAAATCAGAAGTGGTTAGCTGCACATACCAGATAGAACATAGTATCTGTCACAGGCGACTGACCTCAAAACAGAGGAGGGAGCAGGGGAGGTCAATGTAGTTACAACAAAACACAGTCTGAAGGAAAAAGTGATTTAAGAGCTACTAGAATCACTGGTATTTGTGCTTTGGTGAAAAGAACAGCAGACGTGGAGCTAAAGTAGATACTAAGGGCACGTTCAAGCAATCCTGGCACAGATAACACTGATGATATAATTGGGAGTTTTGCCTGTTTTCTTTGAGATCAACATCTCAGTAATTTATTAAGTTCCCTTAACCAGTCAGTCCAGATTAGAAAGGATTTCAGATTAATTAACTACAGGCTTAAACCTGCAAAGGGACATTTTACATCTCTGAGACCACCTCACACCTTGCAGGAAGAAGCTGAAGGTATCTTTTGAGAACAAATATGGGGACTGTTACTGTTCGATTTGGAAATTTTCCTCGCATTGCCCAAATCTCTGTAGGCTGCAGCAACTATCATTTTTTTTTTCCACAGCAGCCAGAAAGCTCTTGAATCATTAACATGGGAATATCAGTATTGCTATTACTCTCAGACATTTCTTTCTTCACTTTCCAATGTTTTCTCTGTGCTATCTGTCATTACCTTGTTTTCTCATTTTCCTTTTCATTAAAGACTATTATTCAAGGGAGGAAATGTAGCACAGTCTGAGAATTCATTCAGCATGAATGGAGAGAGACATATGGTCTAGTGTCTTAAGCAGTGGATCAGGAGACAGGCTGCTTGTATGACCTAGCCTGACAGCCCCCCTCTTGGTCATTTTGCAAGTCATTTAAGGTCAAATACTTTTCCCTTCCAACAGCAAAAGTTCAACAGGGGGTTAATTTCTTTGGACAGAAGAAAGGGTTACCCCACTAACATTGATACTCCAACTTGTAATGTAGCTACACCGTCCCTGTGTGAAGGGCAGACACTTCCTTTAGGCTTATCCTCACCACAGTTACAACACAGGAGATCATGAGCTCAAATACTTCATGATCACATCAACGCATAGCATGGGTTTACAAACACCACAAGCTGTGTACACTCCACCAGCTGGTCAAGACAAAATTGACTTGGATGAGAGCCTTCTCCCAGCATGACTGAAATAAAGAACATGGAGTTTTTTTCTGATCTGCTCTAGCTGCAAACATGTATTCGCAAACATCACACAAACTAGTCCCCAGTGACAACTACTGCTGACTGGTTCACCACAGTCATCCCATGAAGACAACTCACTATAATTGACATCCAGTCATCTTTTGTCTCCTTCAGTCTCATGGCATTGGGATTAGTGGGGAATTCCCATGGAATGGGGCTCTGCAATGGACAGGGTGTGTGGACTCCAGGTACAGTCCCCCATGAGCATCCCAGCTTTCCCATCATGTTGAGACTTCTCTGCACACATGGATGATAGAGAGCAGCAATGCTTCTCAGCCTGCTTTAGTTATCCAACTGGATAGAATAATTCTCACTTGCTTAACAACAAAGTTGGGAAAAATACAATAATTCAATTAGCATTAATTTGTGTTTACTTTTCTTTTTACCACACAGAAGAGCAGAATCAGACAAGTAGATTCTTCCCAGGAAATGAGCTACTTAAAAGCTATGTGAAATCTAGTCTTGTTCCTGTGGCGCCATTTGATGAGTGCATGGTCCTATAGCTAGTTCCTCCTTCATTTCTCCTCTAGGAAATAGGAGCACTCTTGCTGAATTCAGAGAGCCACAAAGTCAGGATTGTCTCTCTGGAAGCTTCAGATTAATGCAGGTAAACAGACTAAGTCAGACTTTGGTTCTCTGCTGCACTCCTATGACATACCATGGATACCTGAAGCAGAACAGCAAGGTAGCATCAATTCTGTGAAAGGTGCAAGATTCACAATCAATTCTTATTATTTGTATGCAAGCTGGTACATTTTCAGAGCAACAAGGATGAAGGACTTTTCTTAGTAAGGTGAATGGATCAAGTATGGATTAGACTGAATTAGCAAGACTTTTGTTCCCTGTTCCCTTTTCTCCTCAAACCCAGACATTAGCTTGAGAGTCATTGCTGCACTTTCCCATCCAGGTTCAAAAATACAACCACCCACCTATCTTTCAAAGCTTCTCCAACAGCCAGGTTTCCTTCCTTGTCCAAATTTTCACAACACGAATTCTGAGCAAACTAAAGGTCATCCAGGCACCTTACATCTTCTTCAATTCATTTTCAAAACATAGCAAACATCAGCACTGCTACAAAAACCCCAAACAAAACCAGAGAGCAATACCTACATGCCCTCCATCCCTTACTACTTCTCCGTGTTCTCACTCTGATGCTACATCACCTCTTCCATATCTGCCAGCAAAAGTATTTTTTTGGTATGATTTAAGCCATACATACCTTTTGGCCATGCTCAAGTATGTAATATTTTAGTGTCAGCTATGAAACACTAACAAAAATAACTCTTAAAGCAGAGTTGTACTGAAACTCCCTGGTCTAAACCCCGACAAGCCCAAAGATGTATTGAGAACTGAAATAGCGAGACTTCAAAAAACATTCTATTTTCCTGCCTTCTAAAAAAGCAAGCGGAATCATACTTGTCATCTTCATGGACAAAGGCAGAATCCTACTAATCACCACCCTTAGCACTAGTTGAGAGGAGGAAGTTTGGGTACAAGTTTAGAGGCCATTGGCTATTTGGCATTCACTCACCACACAGGCATTAAACAGAACGTAATTACTTTACTTTCAAAATGGAATGAACTGCCACAGAGAAAGACACCGTTACTGTGTGCTAAAAATATCCAAAACACAGGGGGAGCACAGAGGAGTTGGTGCACTGTAAATTCATATTCCAACATATTGCACACTAACTTTCCTGTACAGACAAGCCCTTAGACTAATAGGCACCTGGGAGCCTTCAAGTCTGAGTGCTCAATAAATAAAAAGGCTATTTTATTTTTTTTTATTGGTGCTCTGGAACCAAGCTCTGATGTCCCTACTCAGACAATGCTTCCATTGAAATCAAATCTTGGTCTATTATTAAATACCATTTCTTTTACAGCTGCAAGCTTTCCAGGTTAGAGGATAGGGATTTCATATCAAGCCAAATCACTAGTCTCAGTCCAAAGGGGATTGTGCAGGCATTTATTTTTATTTTAAATGTACCTAGATACTGCTTGATTCAATAGAGTTGCACTGATGCCTAGTGAAGTAACTCCCTTGATGTCTACCAATTCCCAAGCCAGATAAACTCAAAACAAACACAAATCAAAATTCAAATTTAATCCCATTTTTAAAACTGTTCTAGATTCAGATTTGTTTGGGATGAAGTTGAGAACCTCTAAGATGTTTGAAAATCATTAACATAGCTTTCAGTTCTAGTTTCCAAAGCTAAAAGCCTAACAGACCCTCAGAACAGAAAATGGGGTGTATTTGAAGGCTCCACTGCACTGGGTTNACTCCCCCCTTGAGGTACCCAGCCCGCACATGAAGGAAATAATCACTTACATCCATGCTATTGTAACTTACTTCCTGTTACACTTTCTGCTTTTTTAGAATGATGGGTCAATGACAAACATTTTCCTTCTGGGCAGTTCACTCACTTATAGTGGTGTTCATGGAAAGTGTGACAGCTTTATCTTCTTTGTTGGCTACTTACAGCTGTGACTCCATTACTTTGAAGTCAACTTGGATTTGGTTGGAATGAAGTGCAGACATCAGTGACACGGGCTTAGTGTGTCACCTGCATTTGTTATCTTGCAGTAGACAATTTAATCAATTATACTTTTTTGGCTAAGCACAAGACAAGAATGCTGATCAGCATTTCGCAGGGTTGTTTCTTCGCTGCTAGCAAGCCATTTAACATCTGATAGACCATATAAAAAGGTCTTCCCAGGGGCTTAGAGTGTTTGGGTTGTTCTTTTTATAGTGCAGAAGGTCATTAATGAGCAAGCAAAAGTAGCGTGGAAATAGTCAGACAAGTCTTGTTGAGTTAATAAGAAACTGTCATTCTGCTTCAGTACTTTCTCATTAGGCCTAGCAATGTTCACTTCTAAGGAGACTGATGGTACAAATCTATTTTAATGCTCAATTTAGTTCCCCAAGACTTGAGTCAGAGCAAGCATTTTTTCCATTACTTTTTCAGTTCAGCAATTTCTGAGGGAAAACACTATTTTTTTCCCCACAGAAACAGCCAAAAGCTGAAATCCAAATATTTTTTAAAAAAATCTAGATGTTCCTTGACTCATTTGAACAGAAGACCACTCATCCCAGCTTCCACTGCTGTGCTTACTGTTCCAAACAACTGACTTAGTAGAAGCTCAGCATCAAATGGATGGCAAGGAAATGCAACTCGGATGCTTAACCTTATGCGACAGTGACCTACATGTCACACTGAGGTTCCCATCAGCCTCACCACGCAATTCATTTAAGTGAAGATATGGGGTAAAACGTAACACCCTCGCTGGCCAGTTGCTGATGGTCGGTCACTGTAGGGTCAGCCTCTACATACAGATCCATACATACCCCAGATCACACACAGAAAGCCATGCTGGCACTGATGCAGCATTCAGTAATTTAGGCCTAGCTTCAGGCATACAGAAGTCCAAGTGAAGAGGGAAGGAACAGATTACAGTGAAGTTCCACAAAAGAAACTGATGGAAGAGTGCCACATGTTCCCTTTTGTTCTTTACATGTACAAAACCTTCATGTGTGTATCAGGCCAGAACTGCTAACGCTGAGCAGTATCAGTTCTCTCCTGCTGTTTTTAACACTAAAGAAAACAGTGCAGTGCATTAGTGAGGGAGTTTCATTCTCTTATCTGTTATTCTCCAGCATTTGTTAGCTAAACCTCTTAACTCTCCCGGCTACCCATTGCTCACACCAGGGAAGTTCCTAAAGCACACCTTTTCACACAGCATGGGTTTCATCTCATAGTTGATT
>VZTM01021584.1:118171-135311 GCA_013400555.1 Jacana jacana
TGATTTCTCTTTTCTGAACTCCACACATACGGAATTTCTTGTTAGTAAGCCCGTAACGACTGTACATCCCAGCTCTGAAAACTCCCTCTAGAGCTGTTTCCACAGAACTCATTTTTATGTTAGTTTCTTTTCCTTTTCTTCTCCTTACAACAACCTTCCAAAAAGTCCCTAGATCTTTCAAGGCAAAGTACTACTTCCTGCAGCGCAGATACTGCAGTAGGGAGCTAAAGTTGCTGATGGTTTGAAACCTCAAATCATTAAGGTCATACAAAGGCAAAAATCATTTAAAGGACTGGAAAAGAGGTGAGAAAGATAAGATGCATCCTACAAATACAAAAACTGCTGCAAGATTCCAGTAATGTAAATAGGTTTCATTACAGGCCATGCTGTTTTTGCGGATGCTTCAGAAACTCACTGATCTAACCTGAGGGAAGTCTCCCATTATTGTAATTCCATGAGTATTTCCCACTGTCATTCACATACACAGTACAAGACAACTGAAGACTCTTTTTCCCATGCAACTACACATTCAACTATATTTGTCAGCTGAGCATCCGTACCTTTCTCAGTACTAGCACTCTTGACATCGGTGCAGCTGCCAGGGAGGAGAAAAATGAAGGCTTTAGTATATTAAATCAATACTATTTAACTAAATCACTAGTATTTCACTATACCACTACCTTAAAGCAAATTTAGGGCTGGTGTTGGAATCGCGTCTAGCATTACTACAATCTGCTCTGCACCATGTAAAGACACAGTGACGATAGCATGAGACCACAGAATCAGCAGCACGAGCTGATGGAACTGACAATACATACTGGTAAATGATCACTTTATGGTCAAAAAAAAAGACCTTAAACTGCATTTTTCTGGTGAGGGAGACAGGGGCAGCAAGGCAGCCAAAATAACATAGCCACTAAGACCAGCCAGACGGAAGCAGCCAGAGCAGCAAGCATGCATGCTTTGAGTGTCTTTCTGATTTTTTCTGCAGCTGGTCAGCTCTGTGAAATAAGTAATTTAAACTTACTACAATATGAAATAATAAGAAATAAGCCTGCAAACATAGAGCAAGAACTCACATAAGGCTTAAGAGCTTCTGAATGATCAAACAGAGAAAAAAAAAAAAAAAGAACATAGTATCAGGAAGTTTCCTTTCTTGTGTTGTGGGGTTTGGAATGGAAAAAGATTCACACTTAAAGACTTCTCTCCATTTTGATATTTTTATTACTTGGCCTGCATTATATAGGTTTGGCTTTTCTTAGCATTTACTGCTGATTCTGGACACTTGAGGTAGATCTCCTAAAGTCAGTTTTTCCTATTTTAAGAAGAAACTCTGTATGACAAAAGGTGGTTTCATTGCTCTTCCATCTGTGCAACAATTGCAAGATATGTCAGCAAAAGTCAATTTTTAATGCTGCCATCACTGCTTCCTTCTTGCTGCCTCATTAGAGCTGGTCTTCAGTTGTACAGGGCTCCACATGCCAGCATCACATACAAGCTGATATCTGGCTCCTTCCTCAATTATGATTAAGTCAATATAATCAGCCAGCACGGGGGAACTATGCAGGCGTTGCCTCCTTTCTGGAGACAGAAAGATACTGGAGTTTTTCTCCCCCAGGCAAGAAATGAGAAGTGTGAGATGTGACTTGTGATGAAATTCAGAACCACGCAAAAATCTTGCCCAGTTTCAGATTTCATTACCCACACACAGGAAAAGTTTGGCAAGGTAAGAGATCCTCTGCCAATTAAGGACACATAACATCAAGAATCCAGGAAGTTTCCAGCATGCAGCAAGGTGAGAAGTTTCAGCATCAGTCAAGTCTTCTGTTGAGATTTGTTCAAGCTCTGAAATCCTACAGGGTTTTGCTCACAGGCCAAGAAACTGACAAGCAACTACACATGCCCCAACAAAAGTAAATAGACCCATTTCAGCTTTGCGAATGCCCATGGGTAACAGAACAGCTGGGAATGCTGTGCTCCTTCTTGGGCTTGCAGCCTTACAGCCAAAATAAGACCAGTACACACTCTCAGAAGGAAAGTTGGAACAGAATGACTGCAACTGCCCCCACTAATGATGCACCATTTTCACCAGTGCTGAAAATGTAAACCTCAACAGCAACTGACAACAACAGGAAGAACAGTGCATGATGTTGCATTTAATTTGATCCCCAGCACATTTGACATAAGTTCCAAGACTTAAAACTACATATTTAGTTGGAATTTGCATCTCTCAGCCCTTTCCTGACCAACATCAGGCACCTGAGATTTTACCCATTCTATAAGCTCTTTTGAGACAATCTCTGCACACATTCTAGGTAAGTCATTAAAGGCTATACATTCCAGGAAGCATAAAAAAACAGAAGCATGGATTTAAGCCTTTAACTGTTTAGTTATCCTTGTGCAGCCTTGTGCAGATACTTGGGGGTGGGGTGGGAGGTGTTTTGGAGGTAAAGATCCTTCTCTACAAGAGTTCTTTCATCTGCTTAAAATTCTGTGAGCTTTTGTAGTAGCACACTTGAGTGTTGTGCCCTGACAGCAACTTGTACTATATGTCTTTTTGCACATCCTTGAAACAATGGCTCTCTCTACTGGTACCTTAAAATCCTATACCACAGGCCAGCTCTGCAGAGAAAAGCATACCCACATCAGAACAGCTTACTGTTTTCAGGGAAAATCCTGCTTCTTCCTCTCCAAGCCTGAGGTTCATTCTTTTAGTAGGTGTTTCCCTGTCCTTAAATATATATGGGAAAGATAATTCTACTGCCGAAGACTTGCTTACTTCTACAATTCAATCTCTTGCTCTTTCGGCTGATCCTAGAAAGAAAACTGTCTCCTGGGGCTTTGTCAGAAAGAGACAGATCACTATTTATAGATGCCATTGCCTTTTTTTATTATTCATTTTTATTATTAGTTTACCCAACAGTTGAAGCCTGAAAACTGACAGCACCGCAGTGCTGATCTAGCAGCTGCAGTCTGGCTCATCGGTCCCCTGCAAACTTCTGTTTTAATTTAAAAATAAATCCCTTTACTACTGTTGCCTGATATAAGGTTTCAGATCTTTCTATCTTATCATTTGAAGACTCAATACTGATTCAAAGATTTGGAAGAACATCTGAACTTCAAACCTTCAATTCTAAAACGCTACCTAAAAGCACCTCAAAAGGGGGGGAACTCCCCCATCTCCCCCCGCCTCCAGCCACACTATCACCACTTTTCCCTCTAGAAAGTCTTTAACCTTAAACCTAGATTTGGAGAGCTATTTTGGTGTTTTTGCTTTGTCCCTTGATTCCCAACTACTTTGAGCATGCAACTACTAGATCTTCTTTAATCCTTGTTAAGAGACATTAATTCTTTTTATCACCCTATACGTTGAGAAAGGATACATTTGATAGGACTATCAGAAATCCGTAACTCCAGCCAGAAGACACTGCAACATCAAGTTCCAAATTTCTCTTGGGGTAAGGGAGTTAAATATAATCACCATTTTTGTTTTTATTTCCAATGTCAGATTTACAACTAGATTTATTCTCTCATCCTATGATTTGGCTACTTATTTACTGAGCTGCAGCACAGATGTTTAACGATGAAAACTATTCTGCACAAATCTGAGTCTGGCCTAACTTGACCAAGATTTGACCTTCACTTTTACAGACCTAGACAGGCAAATGGACAGAAAACCTGAATGCAGTATTAAAGAAACAGAAACCTGCTTTGACCACACAATAAACTTTACTAGAGGCGTACGTTTACACAGAAACAGCAGGGTTTTAAATTTTAACTTTCATTCCTGAAAATAAGACTGACTAGGTTTCCACTTCCTTTGTTTCTAATTTAGTCCGGCATCTTAATGACATTATTGCTTATCACATTGTCTAACATAGTGAAGCATCAGGGGGAGTTTCTCAGCAATCATACTCCGACAATAGATGCCTCTAAGGCCCATCATATTAACAGCAAGAAAGGGCAGTCACTGCCTCCTATTCATGCAGCCAGAGACATGTGCCTCTGTCAGAGACAGAGACCCTGTCAGAGTCCTCAGATTAGAATATTTGACTGCTACAGCATCTAAGCGCTTTGCTGACAAAGGGTACTTTGATAAGATCTCTTAAAACTAGGACTGAGAAAAAATAGATAGATACATCAATTTTACTGCTCAGGTGTAAATCAACTCATTCGAGTTAAACACATAACCGTACACCCCAGTCTAGGTAGAATCTAGCAAAAAGCTAGTGAGTTATACAGAAAAGGCATAGCAGAAACAAGCTACATGGTGACACCACAGAAAACAAGTCTATAGTGAAGTCCCGCAGGCTTTGTGCTATTTGGGTAATTCAAGATAACTATAAATTAGCCAGTTAAGCCAGGTTTATGACTCTTTGGTGTAGTGATGTGATGCTAAGTATCAGAGAGTCTGGAAACACAAGCAAAAGACATACACTTAATGCAGATTGCTCTCTATAAGTCTCTGTATAGACCTGGACAAGTATCTCAGCATTTAGAATCATAGAAACACAAGGTTGGAAAGGACCTACAAGATCATCTAGTCCAACCATCCTCCTGTCACCAATACCATGCACTAAACTACTAAATCATGTCTTGCAGCACCTCATCCAGACGGTTCTTGAACATCGCCAGGGATGGTGACTCCACCACCTCCCTGGGCAGGCCATTCCAGTGCCTGACCACTCGTTGGGAGAAAAAGTGTTTCCTGACATCTACTCTAAATCTCCCCTGGTGCAACTTGTGGCCATTGCCTAGAGTCTTGTCATTAGTTATCTGAGAGAAGAGGTCGACCCCCTCCTCTTCACAGCCTCCCTTCAGGAAGTTGTAGAGTACAATGAGGTCTCCCCTGAGCCTCCTCTTCTCCAGACTAAACAATCCCAGCTCCCTTGGCCATTCCTCTTGTGCTCCAGACCCCTCACCAGTTTTGTTGCCCTTCTCTGGACACGTTCCAGGGCCTCAATGTCTCTCTTGTAGTGAGGAGCCCAAAACTGAACACAGTACTTGAGGTGCGGCCTAAACATGGCTGAGTACAGGGGGATGATCACCTCCCTGCTCCTGCTGGCTACGCTATTCCTGATGCAGGTCAGGATGCCATTGGCCTTCTTGGCCACCTGGGCACACTGTCAGCTCACGTTCAGCCAAGCATCAACTAACACTCCCAGGTCCTTTTTTTCTTCACAGTCTAAAGTCTTTATTTACACTAAGGGTCCAAGCAGGTGGGTTTCAGGGGAATTTATACCAAGTAACCTCAAAGAAAAAACAGTTTTTAAACCAAAATGAAAATAAAACTAAAATATTCACCTATTATTACGATCTTTTATGCTTTCTCTCTCTCCTTAGTAAGTAAAATTAAAGATATTTTATACAGAACTAGCATTAAGCTGAATGCAATGGTTATTACATTCCATGCTCAGAATGAACATTTATCTTCTTTTCACTACTCTAATATTGTGCCAAGAAGAACAATGTGCCATGACAATACTAACTCTTTTATACATTCAGGTCACAGTTCTCAGAATCAACTGCCTGCTCTAGACCAGTTTACCTTAAAACAAGAAGCAAAATAAAGCCTCTCATTTTTCTTTTAATTATGCTATTGATTTACAAATGCACCTCTTAGAGCCATATTCAGGAAATACATTCCAAATAGGATTTCACAGAACATCCATACAGAAGTTATTAAAACATGAAATGTCATTATTTGTAGCTTGATCTTTAGAGAAACTGAGCACTTACTGCTGCTGCTAAAGTCACTGGAAGCTATGGATTCACATCACTCCTAAAATAAAAATGAAAATCAGACCATGAGCTTCTAAAATACTTTGAGATCTTTGGATGGTGTTACAGAAATGAAACTGCAATTATTAAAATATTCACCATTATTAAATATGCAAGGCACCTGCAGACGAGTCTTTGGATCTTCATTGCAGCATAAGAGAGAATGGGACTCGCTCTCCTCAGTAATGAGGAGACAAGTGATCTCCAAGGAGAGCAGCAGCTACCTGCTAGGGCCATTACAATTACATGAGTTGTTCATTATATAGTACTGACAAATTATTCTGAAGAGTTTCAGGGCTTACAGATGTGCAAAACATGACAAGAGGTTAAGGCAGGAGTGAAATCAAACCTCAAGATTTTTCTACACCTTCCCAAAGTTTTCTTGCTGGTTTGTTTGCTTGCTGTGGGGGAAGGCGTGTGTGTAGTTGTTTGGGTTTTTTTTTAACTAGAACCATAAATTTTTATGGTTAATTTTGCCATTGTTCTCTCCCATCTCCCAGTTTTTAAAAGACAAGATATAAAGCGTGAATCTGGATTAAGAATTTTGACATCTCCCAGCCATCAGGAAACACAGAAGGATGCTTTGGAGTGAAAAAAAGTAACTCTGAAAAGCAGCATGCAAGAGAAGAGACTTCCCAACAAGAGAGAGAGCAGGACAGAAGCAGCTGGCAGCAACTTTGATATTTTAAGTCCTGGGGCAACAAAACTTTCAGCCCCTTCTCCTGAAATGTCTTTGACTACATATTTATATTTAAGACTGTTTTCAATCATGGTTCAGATGCTGAATGTAATGCAGTACGTGCTGTCTGGTTTGTGGCACAGGTTCTGAATGCTTCTGTATCGCTGTGATATAGTTAAGGTGGCAAAACAATCATGCATTTGCAGATCAAATTGTATATAGTAAACTGCTAAGTGACATATATGTACATATAAGGAGACACTACTGATTAATAGTAGAACACCATTCTTCCTTATAACCTCTCCATAGGCAAGCAGCACTGAAAAGTAGCAGCTGAAGTAGCAGAGTACAAGTTTTGGCTCAATGTTCTGAGATCCCATTTGTTTTTCCTCACTGGTCCAACAACTGATCTTAGTACAAAATTAAACAGGAGGGTCCCAGTGCAGAGCAAACAGTAGAATGAACTGTAGGAGCAGTTCTATCAACAGCAGATAACAGACAAAACTAAAACCCAACAACCCACACAAAACAAACAGCAATTCTTCACACAATCAGCAGATATTGGCTTTGCTTTTAGCATAAAACCTAAATAATAATTTACAGAGGAAAATATTTTCTGTTATCTTTTCCCTAGGTTTTCAACAGCGAGTACAATGAGCAACTTGAAGCTGTCATCATGTCTCAGGCTTTTATGCGGAAATTTTAGACCTCGTGGCACAGGAATACATTTCATTTGGGGTGGTCATACAAGAGTAGACTGTAGCAGTTATTAATTCTCAGTGTGCAAATCCTGAAGAGATACAAATATTTTCTTATCAGCAACTCTTGTAAGGTAACTAGGAAATTGGTACAACGACTTCAGCATTTGCTGTTTGCAGGAGATGAATCGGTACTCCTTATCACCGCGTATCGTAAGCACAGACACTTTGACACTTCCTTCCCAGGATGCAGGAGCTGCAGAGCCTAAAGTCATGAAGAGCATCAGATAGAAGTTGACAAAGGTGCAGCCAGCATCCCATATGGGGAAAAAGAACAGTAATAAAGACTGACAATACCACAAGGAAGAATTTGTTATAGGTAAGGTTAAGGAACAAAAAGCAGATCTTTAGCATCTTGCTGAACATCATTGTATGCACCTTCATAGTCACTGCAGCAGGAGATACAGCAAAGATATACAAGGGATTAGAATGTTATAGTCACTGTTTCAATAACAGAATGAGGGGGTCTAGCCAACTTTACTTTTGTGCTTTTTTCTTGGTAGTTGCTTGCAAGATCAAAGACCAGGGAAAATTCCTGTGTTTAGGGATTATTTTATAGTTTTTGTGAGTGGTAATAATCAACTGCTATTAAACCTAATTTCATTGTTATTAAGCCTCAAACAAGATACACTGATCACCACTAACAGTCAGAAATATTTTAACTACACTTAAAGAGTATGTTTATTTTTAAATTTTATTTTGTATCAAAAGTCAAGGATTACAATTCTTATTAACAAGCAAAAAAAGAACTAGGGTTTGGGGTTTTTTCTCTAGACTGTGACCATAAAGAAGAAAATCCCAAACTATGCGTTCCAGAGCATGCACTTACAATAAGCATGGTTTGAAGTTACTTAGAGATGCCTGTTTGCATCAGGATGGTACCTTGAAACAGAAAGTTGGATTTTGTTGGGCCTTATGCTGTAGGCAGCAGACCTTCAGAGACGGGGAAAACTTGTGTGAAGTTAACCAACAGGCCAGAGGCAGCGTGAAGGTCATAACTCACCTGTCTCATATCACACCTTCCCTTTGCTGGATATCACGGCCACAGAGGAGACTAAGTTACATGTGAGCATTTAATCTAGACAGACAGATGAGAGCCTCTGCCTCAGCTCAGGAGAGCACTCATAGAAGCAGTTACCATTGATTAGGACACAATCATTTATTATAGGTTAATAGTTGTCTGCATTGAAATGTTAACATTTTCCCCCCAAGTTTGTTTGTCTGAAGTTCACTACAAGTCTTGATGATACATTTGTTGCAGCTTTCTGAACATAAAAATGAAGATTCAAAATAAGATTCTTGGTTTATTAACTCAGGCGGAGCAGGAAAAAGAATAGAGGGAGAAAGACCAAGAATATTTAAGTCAAGTTTAAGCTATATCATAGATTAAATTCTCTTACCTAGAATGAGATTTAGATGAAAATACAACCCTTTCATCCTATTTATGACTTGCTCTGACACTTTTCCAAAAGCCTATCACCCAGATCAACAACATACTACTTCAACAGGCCTTACTGGGTTTGGAAGGCTTTGTGTTTCTCCAGGAAAACCAAATGAGAAGAGAGTCACAGGGAACAAAGGACCCATGCAATGAAGGTGCAAACCAGAGCAAGGTGACCAGAGGCCGACAGGGAGAAGGAACCTGGCAAGGCAGGTGGCAGCAGCAGCCAGCCCACTTGCTCTCCTCTTGGGGAGGGATGAAGCCCAGGGGGATGACAACCAGCCCTACAGAGGCAGCTGTGGCCTTCTCCCTGGCTCAGGCCACTAGTGGGTATGGGCAGGGACATGCACTAACACAACTCCTATGCAACGGGGATACAAAACCAAGAAGTCTTACCCAGGGTGTTCTTACCTGCTACTGCGGAAGGGCAGCTCTACCACCAGCCTCCACCATCACAAGATGGCTGCCTCCTCGGGGCACTTGTGCCCCAGCACTGAGCAAGAGCTGGGCCCCTCCTCAACAGGTGCTTTCCCAGCCCCACAACCCCCTCAGTGTACCCTGTCACCACCCTGGCCAGAAGCTTCCCCTCAGAGGAGCTCTCTCTCAGGGTATGGCATAGTGCTCTCACCCTGCCAGTCCCACAGCCTCACAGAATAGCACTGCCCCACACAAGGCCAGGCCCCTTGGGCTGCCTCACACCAGACAGAATCCACCCGCAGCCCCTGCTCATTTTTCAACTCCAAGCACAGGTGTAGCTGAGCTCAGGTCACCCCCCACACTCATTTATCCTCCTCGTCAACAAGCTGTGTTTTGTTATTTGCCTCAGCATCATCCACACAGGTAGGTATGGGAAGGAGCCATCACCTTTAGAGAGTTTCTTGCAGGTTAACTAGACAAAAGGAAAGGAGCAGGTCCCACCTGCCATGTCACAGCAGACCACAGCAGTGATTACCCCACGACAGCCTGGCTAAGGGTCACAGGAGCCCTCACAGGCCCCCACTCCAATGAACAACCAGCCTATTCCCTCAGATCCTCCCAAAGGGCAAGGTAAGACGTGCCAGTTCCTCACCTAACCCAGCCGGCTGCCTCCTCGGGCCAGGCAAGCGCAAAGCTGCCCTTCGTACCGTGACTGCAGCTGCCTCTCAGGAAGGCCTAGCAGACACGGAGCCCCCTGCCCAGGCAGGCTCCCATTCACACTCTCTCCACTTTGCCCTTAACGGCCCTTCGGCTTTCGCTCACATAGCACATCCCTGCCTGTTCTCTGCCCTCGCTGACCGAAGGGGGCGACAGCGCCCGAAGGGGCCCATGAAGAGGCGCCGGAAGGCGGGCGCTGAGGGAGGCGGAGGCGGCAGGGGGCGGGCGGGCCCACTGAGGCGGGGGCCGCAAAAGCCGCCATTCCCAGATCGTAAATTTTTTAAGACCAGGCCCAAAGGAAACCCGCAGCACGGAAGCGCTCCCCGATGCCTTCTTTGAAAGTGACAGCACAGACCATGGTAAAAAGGCTCATCAGATACGCTCCAGAGCTCCATCTTAAATCCCTGCAGCTCCTGGAAAAGTTTTCCACAGTTCTGGTTTAGAACTGGAGAAATATGGAGTGCTTGTAGCCTTCCCATTTCACCACAGTGATCCTCTAGCTGATGTATCTGCTACCAGGCTTTTAGGCTTTTTAGACTTCACCCATTTCCTCAAAGTGTCTCTTTTCCGGGACTAGATAAAACCCCTGTGCCAGCTCCCTCATGTATTACAACTCCCAAACATTTATAAGTATACACAGGAAAATACGAACATTTAGAAAAAAGAAACGGGAAAATAGGAAGGTGGCAGAGGGTTGAAGAATACAGCTTAAGTAGTAATTTATTTGAACACGAAGTACTAGGAAATTAACATAGGAGTCACCAGATACCACAAAGGCAAGTACCTACTGGAAGAAAAAATAGGGAAACGTTGACCATATAAACAGACACTGCTGGCCACAATGACAGGAAAAGTCCCATATAAGTCAAATCTACTTTAATAAGTACATAAAGTATATCTCTTTCAAGAATTTTGAATCTCAATAACAGATAAATCATCATTTACAGAATGTCAGCTTTAAGTAAATTATTAAATTATTAATTATATTCCCATTCAGATTCCTCCTGGAAAATGGAAAGAGAAATCTGCACAGGAAAATGTAAGAGCAGAAAAGGGAGAAAGTCAGCAGCTAAAAGTGGAGTAGAAGAGAAAGGAACAAGAACAACAGAAATCTAAAAAGAAAGAGCAACAGGAAAAAATGGAAAAAGCAAAGGCAGGTCTGGAAAAGGAACAGCAGAAGAGCATGGAGATGTGGTTAGTGAGACTAATGTTCTCAATTGAGTACAGTTGAACACGACACAGAACTACAGCAGTCTTTGCTTTGCTTTTTGTCAGCAAAGCCTATGTACTCAAACCATCAATGTTTCAGTATAAAGAAACATATATATAACAAAACATCTTCTAATATAAGAAAAGACTAGTAACACACAAGAGTGTAAAGGAGCTGGCAAGCTGATCCAGTACCCCCAGGCAAATTCCAAACTAGAGGATAACATCACAGACCTTTTCATCTGGAACATGTACATACATAAAGTTCTACCCTTTACCAGCACATTAGATTTTTCCCCCCCTAAGTTTAATATTGAGTGTATGTCTACTAATTTAACTTCATTTTTGTAAATAACCCCTTTATCATTACTCTGATTTCTGAGTCTCTACTAACATTACCTACAATTGTCCAAGTCATTACTGAAAAATCAGTATCGACAATGAATCAAAGTCATTAAACAAATTCAGTTTTTGAACCAATTGTACCTAGCTTACAGTGAGTTCATGAAGATGATATTCCACACTTTCCATACAGCACCAAAGCCACCACAGAGCACTTTCCTTGACAAAAACCTTGGCATGGTTACAACTGCACGATTATAAAGACATTTCATATCGATGTAGGGTATTCCTTAATGACAAGAATTTTATACTACAAAAAATGCAGTAAGAGCACTTTTGCTCTTTACCTCTGCTGACATACCTTTAGGGGGAAAAAAAAACACCCACCAAAACCCCACAACAAATACTTAGGATAAAAGTCTGGGAAACGCACTGTTGAGAGATACTATGTTTAGCTTAAATAAGGAAGCTTTAATTAGAATAAATCACTTTGGGTTATAATATGGTGTGATTTATACTGTTTGCTTCACTTTACTTAGAATGAATAGCTGGATTTTTTGAAGCCTTCAGGTCACAACAGAGTTAATTTTCTTGGTTAATTTTCCTAGCAGCTGGTACAGTGCTGTGTTTAGTCTTTTAGTATGAGAAAAACGTTGATAGCACACTGATGCTTTGGTAGTGTTTTCCCTAAGTCTGGGATTTTTCAGTTCTCCATCTTCTGCCAGCAAGTGGAGATGCACAAGAAGCATGAACCAGAATATAAGCAGGCTACAATTGTCAGCAGAGACTGCAAATGAATAAGGTAAGAGCAGTCAATCCCTGCCTGCCTGGACACAGAAAAAGAATCCAATAAACGTTAGAAGACCCCAAACCAAAAATCACCATTGGCCTAAAAGACACTTGAACAGCACACAAGGGGCAGGTGTAAAAATTGCAAGATTAAGGGAGTGGAGCATCTCCCATATGAGGAAAGGCTGAGGGAGTTGGGTCTCTTTAGCTTGGAGAAGAGGAGACTGAGGGGTGACCTTATTAACGTTTATAAATATGTAAAGGGTGAGTGTCAGGAGGATGGAGCCAAGCTCTTCTCAGTAACATCCAGTGATAGGACAAGGGGTAATGGATGCAAGCTGGAACACAGGAGGTTCCAGTTAAATATGAGGAACAATTTCTTTACAGTGAGAGTGACTGAACACTGGAAGGGGCTGCCCAGGGAGGCTGTGGAGTCTCCTTCTCTGGAGACATTCAAAACTCGCCTGGACGCGTTCCTGAGTGAACTGATCAGGGGGATTGGACTAGATGGTCTTTCAAGGTCCCTTCCAATCCCTGATATTCTGTGATTCTGAGATAATTGCCCAGGGATTTCTTTGTTCCAGGTCCCCACCTTCTTGGAGGCACCCAGCCCAGACTGACCTCACTGCTGTACCTTTCAATTAAATTACTTATTTCTCTAGTACCTGATGCCTGAGACTCTGCTGTGTGAAACCTAGGGCTGAGCCTGAAGGAGGAGGCAGTGCACCCGAGAATAAGTGTGTGCAAGGAGTCAAAAGGGGCACCTGTCAGCCCACTGGGGTCACTCACTGCAAAAGGACCCTGGTCCTAGCAGTTAAAGATTTGGGTGGTGTGTGAATGCTCAGGCAGCAGCTTCTCCTTTAACACCATCAGTATCAGAAACAAGATCTGGTGTAATAGTATTATCACATTTCTATTCATTTTTTTGAAGCGTTCTGCTTAGGCAAAACAACACATTCTAAAACCATCTTACTGCTTTGCTTCCATTTTCTTTCTCTAGTTATTTTCGTTAACAATGACTTTTACTGGGGAGAACAGCGACCTCCTTAGGTGATTTTTAAGAGCTGCAGCCTACCTAAAACTGATGGAACACTGCAGGGTATACCCTCGTCACGGACATTTCTAAGAACCAGATTTGTAGAAGTATCATCTTTTAATCAGATTGTTTAAAAGAAAGGACAAATCTGCCATGTAAAGCATTTTTCGATATTAGTGCCATAGCTTGCTTAATTTTATTTCGAAAACAGCAAGTAGGCATTCAAGTCAAACTGTTGGACTGAAAACCCTGAATTAGTTTGGAATTTATCTTAAATAGCAGTCAGTGAAACAGAAGATCTTCAGTTTGACAGCCCTTAACTTCCCATTCCCAAAATAAGAAGAGTATTCCTTCACTTCATGAACCTCTTTGACTTTCTTTCATGCTCCTTACTCATAGTGTGAATCTGCCTGCAAAAATAGCTCATTTTGACCGCCATTCTGTTTACATAGAAATCTCAGCCAAGGCTTTCCATTGCCTCCATTTTTTGTTGCACAGCCTGGGTTCTTGTTCTGGGTTTGCATTCTTGTTCTACAAAAGTGCGTTCCAATTTTTTCCTTCCAGCTCTTTTTCTCTGAACTTTCCTAGCTGTCCCTGTGCTCTCCTCCATCCCTTGTCTCCACATCTTTGTTTCATGTGAACAATGTACCTGTATCCCATTATCCTCATGTCCTCCTCCAAAGCACACATGTAAAAATTATAATTCATGGTTTTGCCCCCTTTACAGAGTGTGTGAAGGAAGGTAGGCCATAATTTTTTTAATACTAATTTGCAGAACCAAACAGACATATGCTAAGTATCACTAACACAACCTGTTCTCTCCTTACTCTCATGTGTCTCTTTCACTTTGGCAGTCTGCTTAGCTCTTTGGGCTAGAACCTGCTATTCTTCTGGCAAGAATGTTCAGCAACCCCAAGGTTGCTATAGCAATTAATAATAATTTATGTTTTAGTTTACAGAAATTAGAAGGAGAGTGGAGGTGGCAGCAAAGAAATCACAATTAGAGAAGCAGCATAACAACGTGTTTGGCAGCAGCAGCAGCAGGAGGATTATCAAAGAAAGCTTCTACAGTTCCAGAAGAGACAGCTAGAAGAAGGAGCAGATACTCTATGGAAAGGCTGATAATTATTCCAGTTAGAGGTAATTGACCTGAATGGATGATTTCTGGTAAAGATAGACTTAACCTGTGTCTCTGCCATGGAATTCCTGTGGCATTAAGTCTCAAACTTTCAGTAGCTCACCTATTCCTCCTCTGTGGTAACAACAGTCCTCTCTTCCACAGTCCTGAAGATGAGAAATTCCACAGCCTAGCTATGATGGCACTGTGTAAGATACTAACAATAATAACATGTGCCACATCTGTTAATTTCTTAGTGTTTTCATTATGTATCTTCTCTGAAAGCTTAAATCTCAGTAGCTACAGTTTTAAAAACCAAAACACTAGCCTAAGCAAATTAACAAATAGTTGCAGAGGAAGGCTTGAAAAACCTAAGTGCCAAGCAGATTAAAAAAATATCCAATTACAATTTAAGACAAACTCACATTTGAGACAATATTAAATACTTGCAATGTCAGTATTATAACAGTATTTTCTTTCTATTTGTAATTGATTAAAAAAAAACACCCCAAACCATTTCCTAAATAGGAAGTACGTGAGCAACTAATAGCTACTGGTGATCTAAGAAGCAGAAAAATGCAGATGGAAAGAAGGAGCAATGTGGTTAGAGAGGAATGTCAGCAGCTAGTAGTGATGGCAAAAGAATGCCTGCAGTATGAGAGAAGACAGAGAGAAGAGGTATCAGGCTGAGGAACGGACAAAGAATGAGGAAGATGCTAGATTAGCTCTAAAGGAAGCCAAAATATAAGCACGGCTTTTAACCAGGTATGTAGCTATTAATCAAAGAGTGAAGTTTTGGGGTTTTTTTCCCCCCTCAGTAATAACAGTGCATCTTTACACCTACTGCTGGACTATACAAAAACATTTCTGCAGTCAAGGGTTCTATCAGTTAACACTGAAAAGCAACATCAGTACCTCAAGAGTTAGTTAAGCTGCCTTCAATTCAAGCTCCCAAGACAGTGCAGTTGTTCTGCTGTTTAACCATTTTCCAGTGGTTCCCCAAGTTCCATCAGCAATTCGCATCATTTTATCTGTATTCTCTAACTGGTTTAAACATCCATTTATGCCACAGAAAGAAGCCCAACTAGGTTTCACCACACACCTGAAACTATGATTACCTTTATGCACTCCAGACTCCAGCACAGCCTGCTTCCAGAACTCATTTCTACTAGCACCTCAGAATGCAGGTACTGAGAGTCTGACTACCACATATTAAAACACTGCAAAGAGCTTAAGAGAAGACTAGATCAATTTGTCAGGCACAAAGCAGTACCAGGGATAAGAGGATACACAGGAATTATAGCTGAGCAGGAATAATTATCTCCTGCTTGTTCTATTCATACTGTTCTAGGAGAATACACTGTCCCACAAGAAGGTATTGCCATAAGCTAACATTTTCCTGCCCAGCCCATTCCAAACCTTGCTCAAGCCAGCTCCTGTGGGAAGTCCAATTCCCTGTCCAGCCTCAATGCCTCAGAAGGCACTATATGCACTGTGGTAACGTTAAAGAAACTGCCAGTGGACCTGCAATGAGCTAACTGAGCACGTAGCTTCCAAGTCAAAGCACCAGCATTCTAACCCAAGGAGGAAATCTGTCCTGTGTTTCCAACTCACTTTATTATAAACACTGTTCAGAGCCAAAAAGCAGATCTGGAACAACATCTGCAGTTCCAATGAGCACTTCTAGAAGCTCCCAGACTAGAACACACTCAAGATGTTACTCATCCATGGGTGTTTTCTTATTTTCACCTGCTTGAAAAATTAGCCCTCAAAACCATATAAAAGAGTGAATAAACGCTCGGTGCCAGGAATGGGTCATTACAGTGAGCTCTTCCAACTCCAGTCTAACTTGGTTTTCCAACCCAATTCAAAAAAAAGAGGAACAACGTTCCTTTTTGTGACAGATGCTACTCTCATTCACAAATTATTTTCCCAGACTGCAACAGTAGTCTGTGATTGTGTCTTACTGATAGCAAGTAAAAGCATTCATGTTTAATTAGCCAGTAGAAACAATTCCAGATAGACCTCGAGGTGCCAGAAAACATTTAGTTTTTATCCTTTGCTGCTTCATCCCAGATGCTTTGGTCCATTTCAAGTTAAGAGAGAAAACAACAACCATCAGTTTACAAAAGGTATGAAGACCTTGGTGCTGACTTCTAGGGGAATCCTCCAAACTAGTAAATTCCAATAAATGTGCTACTATTTAAGAAAAGGCTTGATTTTGGTATCAACAAAAGACAACAACAGAGAAACTACAGCAAGATAAGAACTTTTCTGCCTTGTAAATCAGGTTTATCTTATTTTCTGCTTCTCTAACATAAGAAAGTTTTAACATTCGCAGATTCAATTTGTATAGCAGTTCCTGCAATCAATTTTTACAGTCTTTAACTGAAGTTGAGCTTCATTAAATTAAATATATATTAAGCACTGGTTCTAAAAGCAAAGCAAAACAAAACCAGTTTACTTCCAACTTGCAAAATTCCTACAGTTCTCTGTATAGTGTCTCAGAAACCAGTCTTCTCATTTAAGAGAATTTACCCAAACAGCAGTAATCCAAAAGTGCATACATAAGATGTGCAGGTCAGCAGATATTTTAGTATTGCATTCTTAAAAATAATTCCCATTTAAAGTAGTAAAAGTTAAACACTAGTATACAGTTGTAGTGCTTCTAAACCAATACATGGTTAGTCAAAATTTGCAGCAGACTTCAAGTTTTAGCATTATCTGACATCCTAACTGAAGCTGAAATTCCACCAACCTTTACATATTTAACTTAAAGAATATCTCATTTTGTCAAATTGGTGACCACGTAGATATATTTGTACTTAAAAGAATATACAAATCCTTTAAACAC
>VZTM01021585.1:0-10461 GCA_013400555.1 Jacana jacana
GACAGCAGCACGAAAAATTGTGTATATATGTTTGTGTGAAAAAATATATATATATTCACACATAGGGATGCATGGTCCATAAAATGTATCTCCACTGAATATCTGGTCATTCAAACAAAATTTCTACTTGTGAAATTCCTAGCAAGACCAACTGATCTCATTTGATAAATTAGCCTAACCTATCAGAGAGACTAGTCAAAAGTGAGGCACATTCCAAACATTAAATTCTTTCATTTCTGTCTTTTAACANTAAATTCTTCTTTCATTTCTGTCTTTTAACATTTCAGTGTTGAAGATCGGATGTTACTTAACAGTGATGTAGGCCTGAGAACTTCTACAGAATCCTGTGTGTGGAAAGATATAAGAAATGTTTTTCTTAGTGAAAATGGATATTTCTTTAAATTGGAAATATAAAAAATTCCAAAAAAAACCCCAACAAACAAACAAACCCAAAATCTGGAAAAAACCATAACCATAGAATATTACCATACTTAAATGAGAACTAAAAAGTAAAGCTGAGAAGAATTTCTAATCTTTGGATACGAGAGACTAGCCAGTTTAACTTCTACTTAAAATCAGATCAAAAGATAGTTATTGTTCAGTTCTCCATTTTCTGTTGCTATAAGTAAAGCCAGTAAGACTACTTTTGTCCTTTTCTGTCGTTTAAAATACATATTTTTCATTTGTTCTTTGGAGAATATGACAATAGATATATTCAAGGCCCAAAATCACTAATAAAAGTTAACTCACGTATTCCTGAATGTTTAATTACTTTATTTGTTTTCAATATTCAGCTATTCCTGAAGAGACAAAAGATTGTTTTCTAATATTCATGATACCAAAAAGCTTTCTCTTAATCTCTCAAAACAAAGTTCATCTTTGATTGTGGTTGATTTTTATTTTTTTTTTAATGCTCTCTCACCCAAAATGATACAGCTTTGCTTTTAATATAGTCTTCAGGCTTCCAAAGAGTGAGAGAAACTCTCTGATCTCCAGCTTTCTGCCTCTAGCATGTATGTGGATATGTTGTGAAGAGTTTTACTCCATTTCTCCAAACTTTTTTTTGCTGTCAGTAGTAGGGTCATGTTTCAGAGTAGTGAAGACTATTAATCCCTTTCTACAAAGATTTATTCTTGCTGTGGATATTTTTTGCTGCTTATTCCCTGCTGGAACTCTGAAACAAAAGCAACATGTGAACCTCCCATTTTGTGGTCTGGCTGAACTCTTGGATAGAAAGGGCAATTACAGTGTAGAAGTATCATACTCTGGACAGTTGCTTATCGGAATGTGTCAAAGTTCACCTGGAAAATCATTCTATTTTGATCTCCAGTACTGGACTATCAGAAGAAGAAATTATAGACATTCTTGGTCCTTCAAATTTAGACTGTTAACGTTCACATTTTGGGCAATAGAATTATTTCTAGCATAAAAACTAGTATAGTTTCTGTATACAAAGAACGCAGACACAAATAATAGAATAAGGTAGTTTACACAGTGAACTACTTCCCAGGTTGCTGGTCAATCTCAAGTTGAATTGAAAATTAAGAAAAGGCCTGGTGTGAACAAGGTCAACTCCTTTCTCTTGGTATGGGATTGTGGTAATGTTCAAGGTATGCCAGATTTTATTCTGTGTTTTAACAGAATGAGGTGGATGTTTGCCTTGGCCTGGATACATAGGAAAACTACTCAAACATTCTAGGCTTGTGGTTAAAATACCTTAGGACAAATGCAGGCAATAGAAGAAAGGGAGTGATTAATCATGAGGTACTCATTTCAATAAACAGCCTAAACATTGAGCAGAAAATTAATCCAGGACAGTTTTATCCCAACTTTTAAGGAAATCTGTGACTATTAAGGTACCTGTTGCCTATTGGACTCCTGACATAGATGGGTAGGATCTAGTTTTCTCTTCATCTGCTGTAAGCCCCAAGTGCAGCTAATTCTACTCTAGAAGACTCTTTGCAATCAACAGCAGAACACTTAAAAAGACAGCAGAAATAGGCAAAATAAGGTTGTATTAAAATTAATAAAGTTGAAACTTTTTTTAGGGTTCCTCTCCACCCCTCTTTTTTATTCTGTGCTCATTCTCATTTACATACTTGTTTTACACTGGGTTAGTGATGGAACAGTTAAACCAGTTTCTGGGCTAACTGAATCTGTATTGAGGAATAAGCCTTTTTTGAAGTCTTTGTTTACTGCTGAACTGTTTCATGCTTCTTTAATCACAATATTTTATATATTATATATGCTAGGAGAAAAATTATTCAAGACTTGAGGGGGGGAGTGTGTGTTGTTTGGTGGTTTTTTTCTTTGATTGCTTGGGGTTTTTTTAAATAAAGCTGGTCTAAAACTTTCTGGGCAGTCAGGCTAAAAAAGGCTATTTGTGCAGGCTAAAAGTAATATTATGTAAGATTAAAGCAATTATACAACTGCTGTGTAGCTCCTAGGGTGATCAGTGGTTCTGCGACATTTTGTTTTATCTTGTCTAGTCTACTAAAATTCTTTTGAGGTTCTTACTGTAGCAGAACCTGCAGATAACCTAAGTTTATATTTCAGCTCAGTTAAGAGTCTTAAAACTTATAAAGAGAAAACTCTTTCAAAACTTCTTGCAAGTTGGGCATTGGTTTTTGGTTTGTTTAATTATTATTAATTTCTGTTATTATTATTTCCTAAAATGGGAACTGTAAAGAACTGGGATCTTACCCTGAAATGCACTTAGCCTAGGGATAAGGAATTCAAAATGTTCAGGCACAGAAGCTTCAAGAAACTGAGTCTGAACAAAGCTGCTTTCTTCTGACTTCCAGCTTTAGAAGTTGGCATTTGTAATGCATGCATGTTTCTTCAAAGGTCCATGCTCCCTGCTGATCTGTGTTTGTTTATTTGAATACTTTGATTTGCAATGATTACTGATTTCTGCATGTAATGGGGCTTTTTTGGTCATCAAGGATAGGTTTGGACAAAACCTCTTTGTTGGTTACACATCTTAGCCCTTTAGCTTAGCAAGAGCTAAATAGTTCCAATGCCAGCACAGTGTGCTGGCAAATAAAAATTATGATTTCAAGCAGGGCAGCCTATTACACCGTTTGTATTCCATGGCTTGCTTGTTCAGTGCTGTCTTCGAGAGCTGTGTATCATCATGTTTTGTTGTTGGTGTAGGAAGAAGCATGGAGAGTAGCTTAAAATGTGAAAATACAGTTTTCACACAGACCTCAATACCAGGGAAGATTATGGAACAGATCGTCTTGAGTGCTATCACTAGCCATGTAATGAGCAACCAGGGGATCAGGCCTAGTCAGCATGGGTTTATGAAAGGCAAGTCCTGCCTGACGAACCTGATCTCCTTCTATGATAAGATGACCCAATTGTTGGATGGGGGGAAGACAGTGGATATAATATTTCTGGATCTTAGCAAAGCATTTGACACTGTCCCCCACCACATTCTCATGGAAAAACTGGCTGCTCATGGCCTGGATGAGCGTACGATCTGATGGATCAAGCACTGGCTGGAAGGACGATCCCAAAGGGTGGTGCTCAATGGAGTTAAATCCAGCTGGCGGCCGGTCACAAGTGGTGTTCCTCAGGGCTCAGTACTGGGGCCTTTCCTTTTTAATATCTTCATTGACGATGTAGATAAGGACATAGAAAACACTATTAGTAAGTTTGCAGATGACACTAAGTTGGGTGGGAGTGTTGATCTGCTTGAGGACAGGGAAGCTCTACAGAGGGACTTGGATAGACTGGATAGATGGGCCAATGTTAATGGCATGGCCTTCAACGAGGCCAAGTGCCGGGTCCTGCACTTGGGCCACAACAACCCCATGCATCGCTACAGGCTTGGGGCAGTGTGGCTGGAGAGCTGCCTGGCAGAAAAGGACCTGGGGGTGCTGGTCGACAGGAGGCTGAACATGAGCCAGCAGTGTGCCCAGGTGGCCAAGAAGGCCAATGGCATCCTGGCTTGCATAAAGAATAGTGTGACCAGCAGAAGTAGGGAGGTGATTGTCCCCCTGTACTCAGCACTGGTGAGGCCACACCTTGAGTATTGTGTCCAGTTCTGGGCACCTCAGCACAAGAGAGATATCGAGGTGCTGGAGCGAGTACAGAGGAGGGCAACAAAGCTGGTGAGAGGCCTGGAGAACAAGGCTTATGAGGATCGATTGAGGCAGTTGGGGTTGTTTAGTTTGAGGAAGAGGAGGCTGAGGGGAGACCTCATCACTCTCTACAACTGCTTGAAAGGACACTGTAGAGAGGTTGGTGCTGGTCTCTTCTCACGGGCAATGAGCGACAGGACAAGAGGGAATGGCTGCAAGCTGCAGCAGGGTAGGTTTAGGCTGGACATTAGGAAAAAAATTTTCACAGAGAGAGTGGTCAGTCAGTGGAATCAGCTGCCCAGGGAGGTGGTGGAGTCCCCATTTCTGACTGTGTTTAAGAGCAGATTGGATGTGGTGTTGAGGGATCTGGTGTAGGGGAGAACTTGTAGAGTAGGGCTGATGGTTGGACTTGATGATCCCGGGGGTCTCTTCCAACCTAAATGATTCTATGATTCTATGAAAATGTATCTCTCTTGTCCACATACGTGCTTCTTCAGTATAATAAAAGCTTCTCAAAAAATATTTGATCTCCTAGTCAGTAGTTCCCCCTGATGCCATTGGGAAATTTGCCAGCTTTTGACTCAACTTCTACTACTGTAGAACTAAAATGCAGCTATGGGCCTCGAGGATTAAGTGAAATGTGAGAATTAATTAGATGGATGCTATTTTGTTTGAATGCAAATCAAGTGACTCTGATTTGACAATCTCTGTAGCACTGAAACTGCCCGTTAAAATATTGCATTTCTTTTTCTTAAGGTTAAGTTGCAATTGCAAGAAGCAGCTTTGAAAATGGGAGATTTTTAAAAAGAAATCAAAAACATTTCTCTGAATTCAGTTTTTACTGTGGCACTGCTTTGTGCCATTCAGTGAGCATGCTCACTAAAAATTTTTCACATCTCGTAGAGGAGAGGCCTTGATTAACAGAGCAGTTGGAAGGAGCATCCTTCCAAGTCACTAAATGCTGCTAGTACCACCAGGTGTTGACTTACTGGAAGACTCAAAGGGTCTTTTATTTTGCCATCTCAGTCATGTTAAACTGCATGCTTCTATTCCCTGTGTGTGCTTGTACTCAGGTAGCTGCATAGACTCTCATGAATCATAAATTCTGATGGAGAGAAACTAAAAGATTAATATTTGCGGGAGAAAAAAAAAATAACCCAGGAAGTATAATCCTATCATCTAAATATGAATTCTACCCATAGAGGAAATTTGACGACACTAAGTGACTAATTGCTAAAAATGATCAAACTCTGATGTAACTTGTTGGCTTGTAGTAATATAAGGTATTAACTTCTAAAACTAAACTGGAAAGTGTCTTTATTTTTCAAATATTCCAAAATTACCATTAAGAACTGCCATTATGTTTGTTTTCAGAAGGAAAAGACATGTTATGACTGTTCATAAAGTATGTAAGTGAGTGCAAGTTGAATAGATATAGGTTAATATATAATACACACAATACATGTATATGTATATACACATATAGACTAGGGCTAAATTTCACATATGTGTGAGAGGGTTTTTTCTGCCTGGAAATTTAGTTGTAGAAGGGTCTGTAGGTTTCAGTCATTCATTTGAGAAATAAGGGCATCAGACTCAGAAGAGACAGTAACTGCAATGTGAGCTTTTACAAGTTTGAAGATCCTGGGCATGTTCTATCCCTATGGATCAGTTTTATACTGGACATCTGATGTGCATATGTGGAAAACATGTCAAGATTGGAATTAATTGTATTTAATATATTGGCTTTTGACACATGTGCAATTCCAAGCGTACAACCTTTATACAGTGAAGCCAGTCTTTCCAGATCAGTTTGATACAGTATGAGAACAAATCTATCAGTGCAACACAAATGCAGTCAGGCCAGTAGTGCCAGATTGAGCACTGAATTTCTTGCACATAGAACATATTCAACCTGTTTGAGAAATGCTGGGCGCCATTCTATAGCCATACACTTCCGGAGTTTTTTTCCTGCTCACGCCTTTCACTCTGAAGTCATCTGGATAAAGCAAGGCTTAAGCTTCCACCTTTCTTTCTTTCTTTACAGAAAGAAGACTGTTCCACAGTACCTGGGTCCTGGGTAAGAACTCTAGGCAAGACAGAGTTCCCTCATATCTCTTTTAAACCCCGTAGGTTTCTGCTGTGGAGTTGTCCTTTGGATTAGAAACCTTTTCATTATGTGTATTTTTTAATCTGGGTCTTCTGGTTCTTGTCAACAGATTTTGACTGTCTTTTACATGCGCAAAAAATTAAGTCTTTCTTAGCTTATTCTTCTAAGAAAATAGTCTAATTTTAATTTCCGATTGGACTTATAAATTTCACATCGCCTTCCTTGTTGAGGATCATGGAAACTTGCTGTGACTCATGTTTGATACAGCCTTTTCTTATCTAGAGGAAGACTTTAAACTTATTGCTAAGGGAAAGGCAGAAATCTAATTAAACTCGCCTGAGGGCATCTTAAAAATCAAAATGAAAAATATCTCTATTTATCTAAAATAACTACTGAAGCATATAAATTCGCAGGCTTTGTTTCATTGTTTTTTAAACCTAATAAATTCTGAGTATGGAATTTCCTCTGGATAAATATACCTTGTTTATTCATAAAATGCTGTTTCTGTGAAAACCTAAATACATTGGTAGTTCTTAGGTAACAACACAATAGCAAATAACCAGGTTGTTTGAAATGCCATGTCTTAAGGACAGCAGAAAAATGGTTTCTTAGGGAATGTGGTAAAAAGTCACTGTAATACATCATTACATTTTTTTTCTCTTGTCTGAATTGCTTAATCATCTTATGTTTCCCATTTTTTATAAACTTATTATTTTTTATAAACTTTTTATAAACTTAAAACTCATTCCTCTCTTGAAAGTGGTTTTTTACCTTATAACCTCATATTGTAAAACAGTGAATTCTAGTTTTTACCTGTAGTTCAGGTAGAATTTCAGGATTCAAGGATCACTTCTTTTCTTGTGAAAAGTTGAATCCAATCTCTGGAGTAAATAAGTTTTTTAAAACAGTGACCTGTTCTGAGATCATCTGTCATTAAGGCAAATCGCTACAGAATCATTTAATATTGTGTCTAATACTGTTGGCTTCAGTTTGTTTGTGGCAGGAGTGGATTTTCGAATCAGATAGTAGTGGGAAGCTGTCTGCATCAGAAAACCCTTGACAGAGTGTTCTCAAAGTCTAAAGTGAGCGCTTAGGAGAGTTACAGTCTGGGGCAACTGGGTTTGTGCTCAAATAACTAAAAACTGGTGTGTGGCCTTAATAATCCTAGGAACACGTTTCCTTTGATAATGTTGGCTTTTGAAGAATTGATATGCCTTATTGTATTTGCAGGTAACTGGTAGGGGGATAAGAACAGATGAGACAAAGGGGGAATTTCTGCTTTATAATGAAGTTCTTCAACAAAATTGTTGCTGCTACAAAGTATTGAACTATGAAAGGAACAGAGTGGATTGAAGCACCATGAATACTCTCTAATAGAAGTGTCTTTTTCAGCTTTGTTCCCATGTTATAGTACTGTTTGCTAGTATGTCTACTGCAGACATTTCTTCACTATTAATTGAAAAAAAATATATTTTTTTTCTGGAATTTTTACATTTCTCTTCAAAATTTGGTAGGGAGACCTAGTTGCAATACATAGCTGCTCTTCCAGAAAGTTCAAACAATGTGAACTTGTTTGGACTGTAAAGTTTGATAAAGGTGATTCAAAATCAAACACTGATTTAAATTTAATAGCTGCTGGTTTACATCTGGGGTTGCTTTATGACAGCTAGGAATGTCTAAGATAAACATGAAATTGAAATTTAACATTTGAAAACCAATATTGTGCAGAAAGTGTTAAAGAACATATTTTATTAATAGTCCCCAGCTGGAAGTTACAAATTCATTTTCCAGAAAGAAAAAATACTTTTAAATGTTTCATTTGTCAGAGGATGAAGTGAAAAACATCATCTTCCTGAAACAAATAAACGCAATTAGTTTATCAGGTGTTCTATGTTTATTTGTAGGCTTCTTTACATGACCTGTAACATCTAAATATTTGATAGATTTCCCCTGAAGTAAGCAGTCTTATCCAGAAGCTTATGATTTTATAAAAGGAAAGAAAAAGGGACTAAATAATTTTTGCTGCAACCACTTGGGAAACCTCTTCCATAACAAAAGTAATTCAACTAAACCCTTGAAGTAGTGACCAATATTCCATATATGAAGAAGGGAAAAAAGTGCTAAAAACTAAATGTATACAACTAGAAGATAATAAGTTCTTTATTGAAACATTTTATGTCATAAACTCATGTCTGTTCTATCTCCAATTTCCTGAATAAGCACAATGGCTATTTTAGGACTAGCTTGCTTTTTTCAGTACCTCTTGATAAAAGCACATACCCCTTAAATTTAGTGCAGTTGTTATTGATATTTACTTAAAAATATAGAATCATTGTGCTATTTAGGGTTATTGGTTCCTCTATTCAGTCTACAGCAGGCAGGATCAGATGCTTCACAGAAAGGTATGAAAAATGTGGAAACTGTCAAATAAAAAATAACCATTCCAGACAGGAAGCTTTTCTAATGTTATTCACAGTCTGTCATTTGGCAAGGAATCTCAAATTTTGGGTGGGAAGAAAGTTCTCCCTTAGTTTTGTCTGTCTTCTTTTCCTTCCCTAGCATGCTGGTTGGACAAAAGCATAATTACTCGGTTCAGAGATTAGCTGTGTTCAAGAAGTGCATATTTATTATGTTCTGCATTCCCAATCTGTATTGTATCATTAAGGTGTATATTGAAACCCAGCAGTCAGTAGTGTGTTTAGTCTGTTATGCACAGTGCATCCCTCTGAAGAAACACGTTAACATATTTTCAGTTAACAGAATTAAAGTATTCTAGTGCCCTTCCCACCACCATGTCTGCATATTCACGCATGCACAAATGTTTGCAGTGCTTGGACTCAGTGGTTGGTTGCTTTCTTGGTCAAGGGTATGTGCAGGGAGGGATTTTTGTGCTGATTTTTGGTTTTGCCATATATAATTACAGTCTAAAACATACTCATACTGATGAAAGTATGTTCATACTAAAGCAAATAATTTTCCTAATTATTCTTCCACTGTAAAATGCACCTAGCCAAAATGATGCCCCTGCTTTTAAAGACTTGTCATAACTGTCTTATATCTGAGCATCTGGAATCCCAATATTCTTGGTCCAACTTTTATATATATATAGTGAAGAATGCTATCTGGTTTGCACTTATTATATTTTTATTTTCTTTTAAAGGATGATTTTGAGGTGAAATCTGAGGAGCGTGCCGGTGTCATCCAACAACTTGAGCAAACTATTGAGGATCTGAGGACCAAAATTGCAGAACTAGAGAAACAGTTTCCTGCTGCAGATGTACAAACTGCTGGGAGGGAGCAGGAAAATGAGCACACACATGCAGTCTGTGGAGAACTCAGCAGTGTGACTCTTCAAACGAATAGAGAGGAGACTGTGCCTAGAACTGTGTCACAAGCAAGATCTGTACAAACGTCGCCAACAGAGGATTATTTAACGCACACAATGCCTTCAGCCAATGCACTGCCACAGCCACTCCCACCACCTCACTTAGAAGGGGACAAAAGTGAAGGGCCAACTCAGAAATTGCCAGCTCTAGAACTACAGCCCACGTTTTGTTCTGAAATCTCCTTAATTCTGTCGCCGAAGCTAATCTCTGTGCCACTGGATGCAAGCCAATCTATACAGAGTATGCCGCAATCACCTCTTCCAGGACTCAAAGTTAATTTGTCCCTTGCATTTGAAGGAGAGACTGAAATGCCAGATTCTCATCAGCTTCTAAGTACTGTAGATGTGACTTGTAGTGAACATCCTCCTTTTTTGCCCTCGGAGTCCACATGTAGCATTCCCCCATCACTGTCAGTCACTGAACCAGTTGCTCCCCAGTCTGGAGCACATGGCCCTTCCCTTTCCACTCCCATGTCCACGGCAGGAGTACCACTTCCACCACCCCTGCCTGGCTCAGGACTTCTTCCTTCTACTGGCTCAGTAGTGCCACACCTGGACCACTCTTTGCCAGGCATGCCACCACCCCCTCCTCCTCCACCTTTGCCAAGTGGGGAGATACCAGTGCTGCCTCCAGCCCCTCCTTTCCCATGTGCTGCAGTACCACCTCCACCACCACCTCTACCACCACCTCTTCCTGGAGTAGGAGTCCCACCCCTTCTGCCCAGTTGGAGCATCCCGCCTCCCCCTCCACCACCACCTTTACCTGGTGGAGTCCCTCCCCTACCTCCTCCTCTGCCTAGCCTGGGAATGCCACCCCCAGCACCACCTCTGCCTGGAGCAGGAGTGCCACCACCTCCCCCACCTCTGCCTGGAGTGGG
>VZTM01021587.1:0-11530 GCA_013400555.1 Jacana jacana
GATCTGTGATATGTGTGTTACTTCTTCATTATAGAGTACACACCTAATTATAAATACAATGGTTAATGGTTTTATTACTCAAAGAGAAAAGCCTCCCAGATCACAGGAAGCTAAGATGATGAGGCTCTACTTGTTCAATGTACAAAAGGTCTAAAAAAAAAAGTTTGGATTAACAATAGTATATACCAGTACAATCTTGTTCACGTTTCAAAGAAATATATTGCAACTATTTTAAAAGTAAAGAGGTCAGGAGGAAACCTGAAGGGGGGAAAAAAAGCATGTGAGAACTTTTCAAGATAGTAAAATAAAAGATACAAAATTTTGTACTTGGCTTTTGAAAGACCTCAAAACCCTTAGTCTTCACCCATCTTCTGGAGGTGGAGAGAGATTCTAATCTATCAGAAACTGACGTCAGAATCTTGAAAAGCCCTGAACTTTGAGACAGTTCAGACTTTCAAGTTCTGTGCCATCTCTGATGTTTAATACATAAACTGTATACCCTTTAGAAGTCAAAATATACACTTGAAATGCCAACGTCAGTGAAGTGTGGGACAATGTCTCTCAATATGTAACGTTTTAGAGATGCTTTTGGCCTGAATGAGTGTATCAGTGTGAGAGACTGAGGCAATCCAAAGGGAGAAACATTGGCCACGCTTCATGTGTGATGATCTTCTTCCAGAAGAGATCGGTAGATGGAAACCTCAAACCTTTTAGAACTGGGACGCTAAAATTTGGAATAAAACAATTGAAACATGACATCCTGCAGATCAGAAATGAATCCTTTAATGATGAAGATAAAAAATCATTTTCATACATATTTTCACTACATTTCTATCCTGTCCATATGCAGTAAACGTAACATGATTACAAAGTACTTGATAATTGTTTGAATGCTTGAGAAATTAGTTTTAAATATAGAACATGATGATGTTTATTAAATATGGTTTTAAAGCACTTCTTGCATTTACATTTGAAAGTTACATCAAGTTTTAAATTTTAATAATAATTACAAAAAAGTCTGAGGAATGATTACTTAAACTTGACAGCTTGTAATCATGGTGTTAAGTTATGGAATAAGAAAAGTTCAAAAGAAAAAGACAGAGATTCTGAGCTAAAATGTGGAAAAATAAACACCTGACCATGTTTCCACTGTGCTGCCATAAAAGCTAATTATATCACTGGACTAGAAAGCCAGGAGATCTGAGTGTACCTCTGTCTCTGCTAACCTTTTGGTACACACGACCTGTGGGTTAGTCTTTCTGTATTTGTGAAATACTTTTTCTTCCTATCTTGCTTTAATCAGTTACCTTGTAGAGCTTTCCCAGACAAGGGACTGTCTTTCAGTGCATTAGCATTTAACTCAGATGTGCTATGATCTCTGGGAGTGACCTGGACCTTACCTAGGGCTCTTGGAAACCCAAACTCATCTTTGCTGTGGCTGCCTAAAGTGTGAAAGGAATGTTTCATGTTCATAATCGAATGCTTGCGCTGTAAGATCAGGTCTCAGTCCCACAAACAAGCTTACGAGAATGGTCCAATTACACTCCATAGATTTTTCAAATGAAGGATAAGACGCTTACAGGATTGTTTGTGTGCCTTCTGTGTGCTGAGAAGGAAAATGGTGATAAATCTGACAGAGAATTATGTTGCAATAGAACACTTAGAAAGAAATACAACTGTCCCCATCTGAAAGGGTTAACAAATGTCTCTTCATGGAACTTGAAAATGAGTGCATAAAAGTAAGATGCTGTTCCTTCCTCAGAATGAGCTCAGCTGTACCTTAACTTTTTCCTTTTTGTGGTAGTGGTTTTGAAGTAATCATGGAGTATATAGTGGCTTTTCTAGATGAGATCGTTCCACTAAGTTTTAATGGAACTGGGATATATATAATACCCATACTTATATGTATACTTATGTATATACAATTCCCAAACTTAATAAAATAAATGCAGCTTCCTTGCATAATCAGTTTACCTCCATGGTTCCTAAACCTTTCTGTGAGGTTTGCTTTGGGTGTTTGATACTTAGCCCTGTGACGAAATATATACCAGCTTAGATCTGCATTCTTCTAAAGGGGATTTAAGTCACAGGCTTAACACATCCCATTCTGAAGTAGTCTTCTCTAAAGACAGTCTCGTGCTGCTGTTTCTTCACCTTCAACCTTTGTAACGTGTGTCTGTCTTCCCATGTCCTTACCCAGCTCAGCTCTTGCCATGCTTTTTGAAGAAATTTCTTTTCATGTGGTACCTACTTCTTACTTCCATGATGGTTCTTGCTCCGACTGCGAGTGACTGCAAAATCTCAGTTGCCGTATCAAGATGATTAAATACATTTCCTTATGGGAAATCCATTCCCATTGTGTTTCCCGGGTTCAGAGTCTCTTGGCTCTGCACATACAGTTGTCAGGGGTTTACCGTATCATGTATAGGCTGCATCAGGGGTTGATCCGTTCAGAACAACAGTAGAAGAAGTTTCTCTAAACAAAGAAAAAGAAGCTTTCTTTAAGTACAAGTCAGCCTCCACGTTATAGAAAACTTGGATTCAATTCTTGTGTTTACTTGAGGAAATTCAAATTACATATATTTTTTTTAAGAGTGTGTGTGTATATATATATATATATATATGTAAAAAGATAAATTCTTTTTGTGGGCAGGGTATTCTTACTACTCCTGGTTGAAAGTTGCCCTCTTAAGAAAATAAATAAATAATTTACCAGGCACTCGGGGAGCAAAAGAGAAAGGAAAAGAAAGTTTAACCATTTACCCTAGAGGTTAGGAAATGCATTTGTGAAATCCAGATGATTGTTCCTTTTAAGAACAGTGTTTCTGTTTTAAGTTTTGCTGGTGCCAAGATGGTTAATCGTAAAAGTGTCTGTGGAAACAAGATGGAAAACAGACTGCCATTATACCACTAAAATGTAGAATTAAAGTAGTGTGGATGACACCAGCTATAAAGACTTATTCCAGAAGTACCTGCAGGCTTATTATTCTTAAGGCACAACTTCAGTAAAAGGGTATTTGGTGCACTGTGTAGGACGCTGATTAGGTGATAACCCATCACACTACAGTTGTAGCTTTTACTCTTTTAGCATTCAATTTAAGTAAAAGGACTTTGCTGTTTAACAAAACATATTGTTGTGTAGTATCCAGAAATATGTAATTTAACACATCTCGTTATCTAACAGCTCTATACTTACATCAACTCAATAAGCTCTTTTATTTTCCTCCTGGTTGCACTGTGATTACATTCTTTTATCAGATATTAATTTAAAAGAACGAAAATGAATTTAGGTAATATTTTGACTTTAAAGTAAGTATCAATTGCATTTTAATAACTTGTATAACAATGCTTCTTATTTCTAATAAAAGTAATATTCTGGAAATAAGAAAAATATCTTAACACCTGCATAGAAGAGAATAGCTCATTTTTATCCCACCTCTGTTGATGCAGCTCCACTGCTTGGGAATCTGACACAGTAAATTAACAAAATAAAACTACATACGTGGCATATTGTGCTATGAGTAAGGGTAAGCAATATTAGGTGCTAATTTATATGCTAAGGCATGATTTTGCAAACAGTTATGTATGTGACTAAGTTTACAATGTACATGAATTTACTTAAATCCCTAAGTGTGTGCATAATTAGGGCAAAGTAAAGAGCAACTGATTCTACTTTACATTTGTCTAAAATAGAGGAATAACACTTTAGTACTGAGGAGCAGGTAGAAGAGCTGCAAATTATTTCAAATATATAGCACATTTCCTCTTAGTCTCATGTGAGAATAAAAATTAAGATCATAGAATCNTCAACCCCCGATCGTTTTTGTGGCCCTTCTGGACCCGCTCCATCAGGTCCATGTCTTTCCTATATTGAGGGCTCCAGACCTGCACACCAGTACTCCTGTTGAGGTCTCACCAGAGCAGAGCACAGTGGCAGAATCACCTCTCTGGATCTGCTGGCAATGCCCCTTTGATGCAGCCCAGGATGTGATTGGCTTTCAGGGCTGCAAGTACACACTGCCTGCTCATGGCCAGATGAGTTACAGGATCTGTGTAAACATTGTATTCAATCTCTTGTTTTAATGTTGTTCCCATTATTATGAGTAACTAGTAAGAAACCAGTGTTGTTTCCTTACCATCTTCCCTGGAAAAGAATCAGTAGGACAATGGTAGTGATTTGGGAAAGCTACTGTATGGCAGTGTGTGTGTGTGGGGAAATGTGTTCTTCTGGCAAGTGCTGCTTGAAGAAAAATTTGTGTAGGTACAGGCTGATAAATTTAAACACACACCATGAATCAATCTCAGATGCTTTCTAGATCTACCAGAACAGTCATTGCACATGTACAACTATGATTGTGCAATAGTACTTTCCTACTCTATATTAAACCCACCCCCCCGCTCCAAGTGTCAAATTCAATTAATAGAACTGAACAATGTGAGCCACCCCCAAAACGTAAAAAGGAAAACTGTAGGAAGAAAATGTGGACCATCCTTATCAGAGTGTCTTCCTAGAGCCATATGTGTTGTATGTGACCAAACAATGAAGAATAGACATTCCCTTTAAACGACCTTAACAGTAAATCACTATACTGCCAATATTTCTTGTAGTTGTCATGATTCATGTCTACAGCTGCCAGCTATCGCCCAACGACCCGGTTTAAATGCTACACATGGAGGAGGAAATAGAGAAGTGCTTACTGAAAACCTAATTAACCCCCTAACACATTTAAGGTGAACTCCTTGTTCCTTAGATGTTTGAATATGCATAAAACCAAAAAACAACAGCAGTCCAAGGGGAGGATCCAGTGTCCCTTTAAGGAAACACTTCCTTAATATCCACTACTGGGAACTTTGAAAGATGTATTTTGCTGGTTGTGAAGGGTTTGAAGGGCGTGAAGTTTTGGACTCCGCCTTATTGCATAGCTTCCCTTGTGCCACGGACGAGGTTGAAAGGGCCTGATTCATAGTTTGCTTCACTCAATGGTAGAGCATTTTAGTAAATAGATGCTAGCTTAGGATTTCAGAAAGATTAACTTGCTGAGGATCTAGAACATCATGTACATTTGCTTCTGTATTTCTGGAATACAGTTGTCCTTATCTCCTGAGCTCCCACTGATGGAGAACTGGTCCATGATGTCTTTTGGCATAACAGAGCTAGGGTACTTAGAATTTGAGACTGAGCTCTCTAAGTAAGAAAGCTTTGATAGCTCCGTTACTTTTTTCAGTTCCTTTGAGAAGATCACAAGGTTGGTAGAATGATTTTAAGAAAAATGCCTAAATTAAAAGTAGTATGGTAAAGCAAAATAAATAGGTTTTTTTAAAAATTTCATTCAGATGTGGACTGATAAACTGAGAAGTCAATCTACTTCATTACACAACTCTCCTGAAGTTGTTTTGACACAACTGTTGGGCCTAATCTGGAAACTGCTTTAACCAATGGGGAGAGATAACAACATCAGCTTAAAGAAGAAGACAGACTAAATTTAACCTTGTCCAGTTATGCAGTCTCTGATAGTGTTTGTCCCTCCCCATGGCAGGGGGGTTTGAACTCAATGATCTTTAAGGTCCCTTCTAACCCAAACCATTCTATGGTTCGATGGTAGCATTTGATAGTAGATGCTGAGGCAACTTCTTCCTTCTTCCCTAGTTCCTCAGTGAGCTCTGATTCAGGATTTTCTGAACTAGAATGGATGAACTGGTGCCTTAATCTATAACTATACTTGATGTAGTCTTTTCTGTGTCCGCCCTCCTCCCCACTTTCTGCTTCTGTGATTCTGTCTGAACACCTTTCGAGCCTGGTAAACTCTGAGCAACAACAGTGAGCCCCAGTGAGGAGGTCTGCAGTTTACCTATGCCTTGTGCAGGGAATTGCCTTATTTTGACTCTTCCGTATGCAGCTCACTAGTTTCATGTGGTGGCATGATGTTAAAAAAACATGGAACATCCTTCTTTATTCAACTGCTGTTAGGATTATAATTTTGTAAACTTCTATCATATCTTGATTAGGTTATGGCTAGTGAATTAATTGAACTGGTCTTAAAAAAAAGAAGTATATTACATGTTCTTATCAGTTTTTTTTTTTTTTTTCTTTCATAGNATCAGTTGGTTTGTTTTTTTTTTTTATAGACATACTGGATCTATTCTTTTGCATTGGCAAACCAGAACTGTACAACAATATTAAAAAAATAATAATCTCAGTTTTAGCTAATGCTCTTTTTTTTTTTTTTTTTAAATTAAAATTCTAGATTTTAGCCTAGAAGGAGTGCAGAAAGGAGTGGTACTATGTCTCCAATTCTGTTGCTTCAGCTCGCTACAGAAAGTGTACATATAAATCAACAGCTGGAGAAAACTGTGAAAACCCCCAAACCTGTAGTGTTTGATTGTTGCTCATAGTTATAAATGGAAAAAACCTGTCGGGGTAACGAAACCGATACAGTACAGCTTTCGAATGTGAAAAATTATGTAATCAATAAAGATAAAAGTAAAACATTCCCACATCAGCCTGAGATATCAATCTGTGAGTGTTCTTTCTTCAAGTGGCAATATTTTTTCCTACTTCATTTGCTTAAAATCTTTAAGAACTAATTTAAACTTGCTTCAGTCACAGACAAGCTTGCCCTAGATGTCTTATCACAAACCAGGGATGTTTTTAATAGAACTGTTAAAGGCAGTACTTGCTGCAAATACCAGCTGCCCTCTGCTATGCTTCTGCCTGGACAGTATCACTTGCTTAAGGATGGACTATGGTTTGTTTTTGTTTTTTAAAGGGGGGGGTTGTACATGACTTTTTAAACACTTCTTACAGTGGCCTTTGAGTGGCACCGGAGAAACTTGTTGTGCTACAGTGACTACAGATTGAATAATCTCTATCAGGAGGTAGAGAATTGCAGTGAATTTTCTCTCAGACTGCACCCTCTGACAAACTCTCCCCTCCATCTCAGTAGGCACTTGTGTTCTGTGTGTGACCTCTTAATTCTGTAGCGGTATAAATGTAAGGAAAAACCTTCTATACAGGCAAACTGCCTGAAGCCTGTAGGGGATAATTTCAAAGACACAAGTACCTCTTACTACAACCCGAATTGTAACCATAACTTTGCAAACCTTCTTTGGTACCAAACCATACCCTTTTTCACAAACTTCATTAATATTTAGAAAACTAAGTGAGGTTGAGGCAAACCAGCTTAGTAATTTTGGAATAATGTGCAGTGGTATAGCCATTTTCACATGAGGGCAGCTGAATTTGTATGGTTTTTAAGCTGTTGATTTTAAAAGTATCAGCAAGAGTATCAGCTCTGGTTACTTAGAGCTATGCAATACTTCAGTAGGAATTCAGTAGGAATCTGGTACCTAACAGTTAAGTAAATAACTTTTTTCTTCTCAGCTGTTATTTATAGCACTGCTACAGGTCAGGACACTTGAAAATTGAGCTTCCCAAGGTGAACACTGTTGTATGCTTATTTATTATATTTCTGTGTATCTATTTCAGTCCTTCCCTGTTAATACAACGTGTGAATGACCATGTATTGTGACTTTCTTACTGTGAAAGTGATGAGAGCTTCAACAGTGAATCATAGAAATCAAAGGCTAAAATCCTGTAAGCATGAAATACAAGTTTTGCACCACAACAACGCAGGGGAGAATTTTCATTATTCGCTTCCTTATTCCTGCTTTCTATACTTACCTTTAAACTCATAGCAAAACACTGAAGAGACCATAACTTGAGTATCCTCTGTCACTCCCATTTAAGAATTCTGGTATTTTAACCTTGCAGTGCAAGAGAGAACAGCTGCTGGCCGTGGGGCAAGGCAGAGGCTTAATTAACAGAGCAATAGGTTATCAAGGCAACCAATACCCCAGTAATCTTAATTATTATCCCATTGCTCATTAGTTCCCTTGGTCAGATGACCTCTCTGTTTTAGGGCAACCAGTGATATCAAATCATCTCATCGGTGTAATTTAGGAGATCCTAGGATTTACCTGGAGCTGTGCTTTGCCTATTTAACACAGCACAGTTGTATGAACGCATTACTCTACCTGTCTACTTTATCAGCAAATTTTTAACTTTTCCTTGTGTATTTAGTTAAGTTTGTGGTTAGGCACAAGCAATTGTTAAAAACAACACATAAAAAAGTGTTCTTGTTATGCATCCCAGTATTTCACAAATTAACACTTCTGTGGCTCTATTTTGCATATATTTGTATATTTTGCAAGCTTCTTTTTGGCATGCACACATTTATGCCATTAGATTACTAGAAGAAGGCAATTGGAATAGATCTTGTATTCAACTACAGTGTTACTGATAGCCCACTCAGTAAGCTGTCAGCTATCTTTAAAGAAGTAACACCAGATTTTTGTGGAAGACAAAGCGACCGCATAGTTACAAACAGTCAATTAAGAGTCATTGACAGTGAGAAAGATAAAAGATATTTTCCATTTTTTCCTACTGCCTTACTTAACTACGTCTTTTTTTCTTGTTGCACATCATAAGGAATATTACTATACAAAAAAAAATTGAATAAGTTGTATCTGTAGTTTTAAGTAAGGAACACAAAACATGTATGAAATATAGTAGTGCCAATATACATCCTCCAAGAATGTCAAAAAGCATTGGAAATATACCTGTATCCTAAATATTTTGTTTTTCATTTGTAATCAAAGCATTTCTTCATTTTGCTTCCACGTGGTCATTAAGCACTAACCTGTTTTGCTAAAAAGCAATATTTTACAATAAATGGGTCAAAATGTATCAAATACAGGAAACCATTTTGAAAAGGAAAAAAGAACATGAAAATTAATTGACAGATTTAGTTGCTGTGAGCCAAATTTTAAAAGTTATTTTAAATCCCATCTGAAATCTGGGTGTACCTCTAAATACCTTAAAAAGTTTGGCAGCTGTTCAGCTTTCTTAGTACAGGAACAGCATGGAAGATGAGCAACTTCTGAGACCGTGTAATTGCGTGGTGTATAACGTCCCACATTTGAAAACATACTGAAGTAGTGTCTGAAAATTCTGATTTCTCCTTTGGAAGAGAATCCTGTAGCTTATAGAGCAGGTCAATAGCCAGAGCTGTTTTTGTGGGTTTTTTTGTTTTTTTTTTTTTTTCTCTTTTCGGGGCTGTTAGCAGTGGTAGCAAGTGTTTAAAACTAAAATGGAACCCTGTGCTCCAGATGTGGCTCCTGTTATAGTTGTGTGAACCAGGGGCTGTAGAGCCACTCACTCTTGTTCTGCGTGGTCCCGGCTCTGTAACCGGTTCTGTGATTTAACTGCAAGACTTGCTGCTGCTTCGCTGTGCCATGTCCTAGTGGCAGAAACAATCCTCTGCAGGACGGGATGCTTCATCCTCCTCCTCCTTGAAAGGACAGGCAGTCTTGAAACTGTGCTTTAACTACCGCTTTTCTGGACAAAAGGAGACTGTAGACTGCTTTTAGTAAGTTTGTGTAAATAACTATTACTTTAGGCAGGCGGGAGTGTATCTCTTTGGATGCTTAATTTCAGGCTGATATAAAGTAGCAGTAGGAAACTGCTGACCTGTCTGGGAGGGCACACAACACTGAGTTGCAGCAGGGCCATTCCCTGTTCTCAGTCAGGGTTATTCAGCACCATCTTGGTGTATCTCGTAGTTACTGTTACCTTTCCTCAATGGACTTGTTCTGTTTCATTTTGTTTGCGGCATTGCTGAGTCGTTTAGGTTGAAAGGAACCTTTTGCTTAAGCAGGGGCAGCTTATAGTGGCTTGTTGAGGACTCTGTCTAATCACATTTTTAACATCTTTACTGATTGGAACTGTGTAAGCTCTCTGGGCAACTTGTTTCAGTGTTTGACCACCACCACGGCAAAAAATTGTTTTCTTGTGTTTGGATTGAATTTCATGGGTTTAATGTTTTTATTTATTTTTTTCTTTCAAATCTCATATCTTTTGCTACTGAGGCTGCTGCTTCCTTACTGCTTTGCATCGGGTATTTATACACATTGATAAGATTCCCCTGAGCCTTTTCTTTTCAAGGCCAGACAGTCTCATCTCTCTCCCTTCCCTCATCTTAATGATACTTCAGCCCCTTAATTGTATTTGTTAATTGAGTTCAAAAGACATCACAAATATTCCACAATGGTTGGAGCACCAAAGTTTAAATGTTAAGTTTTTAGGAAATATAACACCCAATGGCTCTAGGTAATGGATACTCAGATGAACTAGATAATACTGAAATGATTTAGACCTACAAGTAGAAGCAGGGAATCTAATAGCTGCTACATTTAGTTAATAATCAGAAGTCCAGCTTTCCTATTTTCAAGAGAAAAATTAACATGCTTGCTGTTAGGTCTTGGAATAAGTTACCTACAGCTGCCAAAGATCAGCCATTCACAGAGATAAAATGACATGGCATTTTGTGTCCTGCTAATGACATCAGTGATGAGCATTCCACAGGGATTGCCTAACACAAGCAAGAGATTTTCTCCAGTTGGCTGACTTTCCACTCCACTGCTGACCATTAAAGAGAAGAAGAAAATAGCCCACAGTGCTGAAGATAGTCTGTTTTTGATTACATACAGAGCTCAGGGGGAAAAGTCACAAAACAAACCCCTTCCCAGGAAAAAAAAAATCCAAACAAACCCAAACAAAAAAACCTGTGATTTATCCAGGCAGAAAATGTGTATGTATTTATATTGCACTAAAACTGCATATCCAGATTGAATTCAAGAATTAGGTTGCAGAAAGAAAAGTTTTTGGAATGTCAAAATAATTCTGTTTTATGATTCTGAACTGCAGCATTTCTGTTTTCTTAAGCCAGTGGCTAGGGAGCTGACCTGTAATCATTTTCTAATTCATAAGATGGACTTGAATTCAGGCATCTTATNGTGGAGTTATCAGTCCTTGTGGAAAACCTGCAGTCCTGGTGTGATCTCATTTCATTACTGAAAGGGCAGAAAGAACTCAGAAGTGAGTCCTTTGGGTTTTATTTTATTTTTTTATGCGGAGAGTCACTGAGTGTTTGTAAACAGTTTATTTATGGAGCTATGTGAAAATGTGTGGAGCAATGTCTATGGAAGATTAAGATTATCAGAGGGGTTTGGCTAGAAGGAAGGACTCAGGTCCTATGTGTGTTATTCCATTGAAATGACGGTCTTAACTATGTGTGTGTTAAGGCAGAAGCAGGTATGGAAAGGAAATATCCTAAGTAGTATTCCTTAAGATTGCTAGCTTTAAACAGAGGCACTCACTTGCCTTGTAAATCGTGGGGACACCAGCAGTAGAGGTGTTCAAGAGGACGCTTGGTACAGCATTTAGGTTGGAGTGGCACATGTGCTTGTGAAGGCATCTGGGCTACATGGCCCGAGAAATTCCTTCTAACCTAAAGGACCGTAATTTTACAGCCTAAAGAACCAGTGAAGATTTTTTTTTTTTTATTAGTATGGATTTTGCTTAATCTAATTAGTACCATCTCCATTCTAACACCATAAAAGCAGATACTGGTTGAGCATCATCCTAGATTTAATAAATTCTTTCTAACACACAAAGATCAAATATACAAGA
>VZTM01021587.1:12444-34791 GCA_013400555.1 Jacana jacana
AAAAAAAAAATCCAAACAAACCCAAACAAAAAACCCTGTGATTTATCCAGGCAGAAAATGTGTATGTATTTATATTGCACTAAAACTGCATATCCAGATTGAATTCAAGAATTAGGTTGCAGAAAGAAAAGTTTTTGGAATGTCAAAATAATTCTGTTTTATGATTCTGAACTGCAGCATTTCTGTTTTCTTAAGCCAGTGGCTAGGGAGCTGACCTGTAATCATTTTCTAATTCATAAGATGGACTTGAATTCAGGCACCTTATGGCCAGAGGCCTTCTGAGATAGACCTGTCTCTGATTCATCAGCTGAAACCCTTCTACTATCTAGATCAATCCTAACTATTCAAAAAAGAATAAAAGAGAGACTCAGAAGCCTGTCACATTCAGTGTATTTGAAAAGAGAACTAGAGGGGGGGGAAAAAGAACCCCAAAACGCTTCTATTCTGGGTCAATTGGTCTGAATTTGTTTCTTTGATTTTTCAAGTCAGTAGCTAAATTGAAAAATCAATTATTTACACATCTCTAAATCCATGCTTCTCTTTTGTCAGCCAATTGTTGGATATGGGCATTTCGACAACTTCCATTCTTGCCCAGGATACCCAACCTCCCATCCCTCACCCTGCTTTTATGTCGCAGACAGCGTGATAGCACAGTGTGGAGTTATCAGTCCTTGTGGAAAACCTGCAGTCCTGGTGTGATCTCATTTCATTACTGAAAGGGCAGAAAGAACTCAGAAGTGAGTCCTTTGGGTTTTATTTTATTTTTTTATGCGGAGAGTCACTGAGTGTTTGTAAACAGTTTATTTATGGAGCTATGTGAAAATGTGTGGAGCAATGTCTATGGAAGATTATCAGAGGGGTTTGGCTAGAAGGAAGGACTCAGGTCCTATGTGTGTTATTCCATTGAAATGACGGTCTTAACTATGTGTGTGTTAAGGCAGAAGCAGGTATGGAAAGGAAATATCCTAAGTAGTATTCCTTAAGATTGCTAGCTTTAAACAGAGGCACTCACTTGCCTTGTAAATCGTGGGGACACCAGCAGTAGAGGTGTTCAAGAGGACGCTTGGTACAGCATTTAGGTTGTAGTGTCACATGTGCTTGTGAAGGCATCTGGGCTACATGACCCGAGAAATTCCTTCTAACCTAAAGGACCGTAATTTTACAGCCTAAAGAACCAGTGAAGATTTTTTTTTTTTTATTAGTATGGATTTTGCTTAATCTAATTAGTACCATCTCCATTCTAACACCATAAAAGCAGATACTGGTTGAGCATCATCCTAGATTTAATAAATTCTTTCTAACACACAAAGATCAAATATACAAGATTATTCAAACATTTCTTTGCTGTTCTGTGCTTAATAAAACAAGTGAAAGAAAGTGAAGAGCAATCACGCACCTAAGACATGGCGCTATTCATGAAGCATATTGCTTCTTTAGGCTCCCCAAATTCTAATTAGAACTTTACAAAGCAATAACAAAGATAGCAACTGGATTCCAAACTAATAATTCTAAGCTCAGTGCAAACCGGAAAGCCCCAGTGCCCGTAAAATAATACAAGACACCTGTTTTATATGGTACACATCAAAAGCAAGCCCCAAGGACAATAACTTTTAATATAATCATTATTAAATGTTTATTAGCCGAAGCCCAAAATATCAAGAAATGTATTGTAGTAGAGAAACAACTATCTCGCAGATGCACAAAATCTTTCTGTTTTGATGATTAAAACTTTGGTTGCCAATAATCTTCTGGCCCAAGGTAGCAAGCGTTATTACTGTACTTAAAAAGTAATGAAAGCATATTTCTTATCATTCAATTTTCCTATTTATAATTTAAAGTGCACTCCTGTTCATCTATCTGTTGGAAATTAAATTCTTAAATTAAATTCTTAAATTAAATACTTTATAGCTTTTTCATTCTCCTGGAGATAGCAAAATTACTAATATAAAAAAAGACTATTCAAAAAATCCAGAGAGGGATTCAAACACAGCAACTCGGTAAAAGTTCATTAATATTTTGAAGATACACAACTGTAGCTTGAATAAGTCCAGGTTTGTGGTTTTTTTTTTGTTTTAAATCTCAGTTCTTGCCCCAAACAAAACAGAACTGTGGTTAAATTCAGACCAAAACTTTAAACTTCTGTTTTTGCTTTGCTAGGAATGACTACCCAGCAGCAAAAGGAGCTATATTCTTGCATGCTTTTCCTTCAAGGCCACTGCATTACCACACCACTAAGTTTACCCTGGGTCAGGGAATTGAATTTGCATTTCCCGTATCTTAAATGAAGGGTAAAGCAATAGTAAAGAAAATAAAAGGATGTATAGGACTTTACCCAGTAAGGAGGGAAGGTGGGAACTAGCCTTTCTTGTGAGGAGTGCCTTTTTTTGATTGGTGCTGGCATATAATTGCTAACACCTATGGAGGAAGTGGGGCTGACTTAGGCAGAGGGTTTTAAACTGGGGAAGAAGTGGTTGAAGTGATAGTAAACTGAAAATAAGAAGGGCTGACTTCTGGCCTTCCCTGGTGGTAGAGAAACAGCAATAGGAGCTGCAATTTTTCCCGTTAAAGTGGTGCTGCTGCGCGTCTGCTGTAGAGTCCTTAGCTTTGGCTGTAGCTTGACCTACAGACGATGTTAGTGCTCCTGGAGGCAAAAGAAATCCCTCTAGAAGGCTGTCTCCTGGGGAATGAAGGGTGCTCTCTTAATGTTGAGAGCAGAAGTTATGAAACAGAAGTTGTAAGAATAGGTTCGGAGTAGTTTTGAATTGAGTCATTGCTGTTGATTCAGATTAAACAAAAGCAAAACCCACTGAATAGCAATAGAATTTTTTTTTAAATACAGAACTTTGATAAATCAGTCGAATTAATTATTGAAATCAGCTACGCCCTTAAATAAAGCTTTGGCATTACTGTAAATCAATTAAGGTGAAAAATGGTTAGAGAAGAACTTTCATAACTGAACAAATGAAAGCGTGGTCTTGGAATGAATCCGAACGTATGAGGGGAAGAAAAAGGAGACAATTAACATTGAGAGGGAAAATGAGCATTGCTCTAAATAAGAAGTGGATTCATACATGGCAAAGAAAATGAAAAAGTAAGAGACCAAGTACAGTAGTGTTGAAATGTTCAGCCATGTAATAGTGCATTTTTGAGAGCAGTTTTCCAATGAGAATGCTGTACTGCCTAAGGCAAAATTTGAGAACTATCTACTACAGCCCTTAAACTCGAAAATACGTATCTGTACAGAGGATAAAAAGACAGAAAGCACCAAGAGAAACTGAGCCAGAATTTTGCATATCTTCCATGGGTACTGTAATCATCTGGAAAAGCTGGAGCTCTGGCATTCTCACCTGCAGTCTGTTCCTTTGACAGCAGTGTTGCTGCTGTACTTTCCCAGAACTTAATGTTACAGGAGTGCATGGAAAGTCCCTACTAGACTGAAATCCCACTTACCTGTAATTTACTTTTGATCATTCAAGGCAGAATTGACTACCTAACTGGTAATTTTCTTTAAAACACAACCCTCTATGAGGGACTGAGAGCCTTTCACTTCCCGTTGACACAAAGAAAAGCTGGCAGCAGCTTGCTCTATTGAGATCTTCGTATTTAAAATGTGGACACCTTGAATGTTTTGCTTAGGAACGGACTGTAACTTTTTCAAGAACACAGTGTTTTTCAAACTTTAATGTGGGATATTTTTCACATTTATTATAATTTTCATGTGTTTCTCTACTTTCTGTTTTTTCTGTTTCTGTAATATTCTGTTTCTCTAATTTCTCATAACTCTGCGTCCTTGTGATATATCTGCTCAGACATGAAGTACGCGGGAAAAAGTATATTTTGAAGGTTACTTTCTCCCTCCTTACTTGAATTAATCTACTCTTAAGGTTTGTTGGAAAGGGGATTTTGTCTCTAATACAACAGATAATAATAAGTAATAAATTAAATATATAAATTTTATATTTTTTTAAAATGGCAGGTCTGCTCCTGTGAGTCTGTACAATTCTTGTTGCGAAATGTTTTTCACTTCAGTAATTTTCAGAATACGTATATCCAGGTTACAGTGAAACGAAGAGAGAAGTTTATTTTGAAACTGCCAAGAATGCAGTCGTTTGAATCAGGGTGGGTGATTACCATTTGATACGTGGTCAGTGATGACAAAGATGGTGTTAGATAAGTCTCGTGTTGCAGCTGTGCAGCCATTGCGGTTTACGGTTTGAAAAACGCTCATTGAACTCGCAGGTCTTTCATAGAGCTGCTGGTGTTCAGGATGATAGAGAAAATGGAATAGAATTTTTCAGCTGTGTTGGCTCACAGTTTTATAGACGTGAAAGAATAAATTAAACCTGTTTTTTTGCCAGTTTGGAGAAATAACAGGATGGACTTGTGAGGTATGAGGGTACTGCTTCTACATTTAATAAGATGGAATTATACCTTGATAAATGGATGTTTGAGAAATAGGAGTGTACTGGTTTAATGTGAACAAAAAATGGAATTTGGAACTAATTTTAAGAGTGGGATAATGTTACCCTTTCATTTGCACAAATATGATTTAAAAGTGTAATAACTTTAAACCATGGTTTCACGAGTCTGCAGTTGATTATGGATTTTAGTAGCTGAAGTAAGGCAGTATGTCTTCCTGAAGCATTCATGCAGCTGTGCTGTATTATACAGAATGGCTAAAATTCTATTAGTAGGAAATATCACCTGATGCTGTTTCTTGTTCAATAAAATTTTGAAATATGCAAGCATCTCAAAATAAATCTTAATTAACTTTTGAGGTAAACCTGGGAAGTAAGAAGTTCTGATTTCCGAAACAAATAAAGACTTGAAATTGCCAGAGGGAATGCAGTAGATGCAGAACAACTGTTACCTACCCACGGGTCACGTATAGTACGTGAAATACAAAGCCCTGTGGAGTCCTTGAGTATTACTCGAGACTCTTCCAGAAGTACTAATTTTGTGTCTGACAGCATAGTCAGTAGGGGCACCCAGTTAGTGCTTGTTTGTTGTCTCTGCTGAGCTGGCAGCGATGGGCTTATACTGTGAGGGTTGTTCTTGTACCATGGGCACCTGGCTGGTTGGGAATGGGCAGAGACCAGGCAGTTCTGAACTAAATCGCTCAAGAGCTGTGGGTCATAATGACTTTCATACTAGAAAGAGGCAGTATTCAATTAAGCAGCCCTCATGATTCCACAGAATTGTGAGAGACCCTGCATCTTTAAGAAATGGAAGGTTTTAACAAGTACATATTGGTAGAATAAAATGAGAAGTTCTAAAATTTCTTAAAGCTTTTCATAAGCAAATGACCTTCACTTTAAAGTAAGTTCAACAATTTAGAGCAAGAGCCACTGCAGACTTGGGTATCCAAATCAGGCTCTATGTGAATTGTGAGCCTAACTTGAAAAAGAGCTAAAACTCTCTGCTGGCCTTGTGTCAGTTTCTTGCTCTTTGGGTGTAATTTCTGTGAGGTCTGGGACATAAGTGGGTTTTTTTATCCCAGTATCTCTTCGGACCTGTAACTGGTTGGTCTGCTGGGAAAATGCTTACAAAAAACTTGATGGGTTTGGATACTTACAGAGTGCAGTGAAATTCCTTGGTTTTTCTTTCCAAGTGTATCTAGAAAAAGCAGAGGTTGGAGACGAGCAGTGATAGCTCCATCTAATCTTCTAACAACCAGGCAGCTATCTCCAGAATAGCTTTCTGCTCTGCCTGCCTCTGAGTGAATTCTAACTTGGAAACGTTTGGGTATGCTTTTTACCTCCCCTGTTGCAACAGTTCTGCCATACAGAAAAGCAAGTCAAAAGTCATTTGGTCAGGAAAAGGCAAATTCTAGGTAATTAGTGGTTCAAATAGTGCCTAAATCTCTCTGAAGTGCATTAAAATCCGTGTTTCAAATTTTTTTTGGTAAGTGATGAAATGTGTAGACATGAGTTTTAGAAGAAAGAATTAACTTCCCATGGCTACTCCTGTATTTTGAAGAAGCAAATGCTGTTCTAATGTGTTCAGAAAATATTTTTGTCTCCGTGTTACGATGTTGCTATCTGTGGGGGCAGCTTTCATTCACTTGAATACCATTTACTTACTGCCTCCACTGCTGTGCCGTGGTAATTCTCTGACTTGAGGTGGTAGCAGGTTAAGGGAGCCTTTGTGTTACCTGCAACTTTATTTCAGGCCCTTTTCTTGTTACTCTCATCTTGCCTGTGATAGTGTAGGGAAGGGGCCAAGAAACTAAAGACAAAGTGGAAGGGGAAAAAAAAGTGAAAAAGATAAAGGATAGCTAGTGCTGCGAAACGGGGAGCTGAAGTGTGATTAAGGAGTGTGGCTGAAGGCAGAAGTTCCTATCACTTAAAATAAAGCAAGAATAATCTACATAAATTCTACAGACATTAGGTCTCCAAGAATACTACATTATATGGTTATATTAATGAAATTTTTAGAATTCTGGAGCAGACACTGCTTAAGAGTGTCTGACTTGCTTGGGATTTGGAGATGGAGATAGATATTGCTGCAATGTTTTTTTTAGAGCAAAATTACTTTGATGGCCACCACTTAAATCAAACTGATATAGTTCTTGCTAGTCTTTCTTGGATATATAGCATGAATATTTTAACTTAACTTTGTTCTTAGAGGGATATATTTCATATTCTTATTAGTCATTTTTGTTTGTTTGACATGGTTGGATAGGGAAAGCCCAAGTTCAAATGCCTGTATAGAAATGCTTGTTAGTAAGAGTAGAGTGTAATTTACCACATAGCATTTAAAGTCAGCAGCTGAAAACACTTTGTGATTATTCTAGTATTGCTAGTAATGGCTGATAGGTTCTTAAATAAGTTAATGGATCATAGAACTGTAGAATAGTTAGAACTGGAAGGGACTTGAAAGACTAAGTTCCAACCATGGGAACCCAGCCATGGGCAGACACCTCCCACTAGACCAGGTTGCTCAAAGCCCCATCCAGCCTGGATTTGAACATCTCCAGGGATGGGGCATCCTCATCTTCCCAGGGCAACCTGTTCCAGTGCCTCATCACCGTCACAGTAAAGAATTTCTTCCTAATATCTAATATAAATCTCCCCTCTTTCAGTATAAAACCCTTACCCATCATCCTATGGCTTAACTCCCTGCTGAAGACTCCTTCCTCGTCTTTCCTGTAGGCCCCTTTCAGGTACTGGAAGGGCTATAAAATCTCCCTAGAGCCTTCTCTTCTCCAGGCTGAACAACCCCAACTCTCTCAGCCTGTTGTTATAGGTGAGGTGCTCCAGCCCTTTGAACTTGGCCCTTCTTCTAACAGATCCCCATCCTTCCTGTGCTGAAAGCATCAGATGGCATTGAAAGTTGTAAGGATTCTGGGATAATGTGTTGGAAATTAGGACAAGATTTTATCTTCAGGTAAAGGACTGTGCAAACTGCAGTAGCCAAGAGTTAAGGATGACACTGGAAGGGTGAGTTTTTGTTTTTTTTTTGTGAGAAGGCATTTCCCTGAGAAGCAATACTCTCCTTGTGTCACATATATTTAGAGATGAAAGGTAAATTTTTGCATTCTTGTACCGTGGCCTCTAATATTCAACACAGAATGAGAAGTTGTCTCTTGTTAGTGCCTGGTTAAGGAAACCAGCCTGAGCTTCTCCCTGAGCTTCTCGAACGTTGCTAAGGGTTAAGACCTCTTAGCTTAGATAACTCAGCTTGACCATGTGCCTCTGCATTATCAGCTTAGTTAGCCATCAGTTTTTCTATTTTCCTAGAATTCTGTGAGGTTCTCCCTGTTCTTTCTAATACTGTTGGTATATACTCCCTGTTTCCTCTTTATTGTCTCAACGGGGAGTTTATGATCATTAAGATCCAGTTTTGTAACTTGATGTTCAGACAGTCAGACAGCCCACTCATCCACATGCAGCCAGACACATATTATTACACAATTCATTCTGCCTCAATTTTCTAATTTTCATCATTGCACATCCAGTTATTGTGGAGTCGGCTTGAAATTTGCCAAAAGCCAAAGACTTCAGCAGTCTCTGCCTAAAGCAGTGGAATGCTGGTAGTCTTCATCTGTGCTTCATCATTGCTCTTTTGATGCTTTTATGTTTGTCTACATAAGCCTAATAGGACAATAGGTTGTCTCCAATGAAATAATGCACGTAGTCAACAGGCTGCTTACTGGTTCTCTTTTTATTTCTAAATGGTTCAAATAAGATCAGTGTACCTTTAGATCTTGACTACACCTCATGTTTCTCCCAGACTGTGGACGATACTAAACTTTGTTTACAAATTATGGTGGGTTTTTTTGTTTTAAAAGCGCAGAAGACTGTAAGCAGCTGTATTCTTGCTCATAAAACCAAATTGGATTTCACATCATTCCAGGAGGTTTCCTGGCTCACTCAAGGTGAGTAAACACTATAAGCAGTGTTGCCTGCCTCTCTCATCTAGGTTCTTGTTCAGTTCTTAAGTTCTGAATTTTGGTAAACTTGCAGTTATGTTTCATATCTATAAGAAACCACTAGGTTGTTTTTTTTTTTTAAATCACTGGATTTGAAATTCAAAATTCTGATCTTACGGAGCAGTTTACACTTTGTTATTAAAAATCATTTTATGGTATTTCTTTTGTTTGCTCCTTATTTAACTACTTTGTTATGGGGTTTGTTCTGTTGGAAGGCGGTGATAACCTCTGATTTGATTTGTGATTATGCATCTTAATGTTCATATTTCAGGGTTAACTATGATATTTTTTTCTTCAGGAAGCATTGTCAATTTATTGATACATACTTCTAATAATGCTCTGTTCCGGTAATTTCTAATTAGTGTGGTGAATGGTAAAAAAACCGGAACCTTACCACCAGCAGTTTACATGACAACTCTTAACTGTTATTTAGCAGATTCAAAAATACAATGTGAAACTTGTAGAAGAGATTTATTTTCTAGAAGTTCATCCTGAGAAGCTACATTTAGCCCAATTATATTATGCTTGTATACTTTTTCTGTGCTGTCTTTCTCTATGTATGTTGTTTGCTTCTGGCAAAAACTTGAAATAGGAAGGTCTATAATGTGATGTGTCCTGTACTTGAAGAAGGTTAGATGCTTATTTGGGAAGTGTGTTAAGGGCATTTTCCATTTACGTTGTATCTACTTGACTTGGGTATTACCAAAAAAAGTTCACCTTTTTGCCTAGGTTTTTTTTTTCATAGTTCTTCACATTTTGTTTCTAATGAACTGTCCTTATATTGTACCTTCATGTTTTTTACCTGTGGCATCTCTTTAATGAGATGCATAGTAAAAGCATCATCAACTTATATTTGATATTCCTCAGCTCCCTTTACACTGATAGCCAAACTAAGTAGGACCAGTCTTAGAACCACAGAATGGTTTGGATTGGAAGGCACCTTAAGGATCCCTAAATGCAAATTTTTATTAATGGTAACAGTCAGGAAATTAGCAAACAATGCTGATGTTCCTACGATTAATGAAAGCAGTAAAAATAATAAATGGTACGATAGACGTGGGATGTCTACGGACCCAAAGAGATTATTTTTTTTTACCCTCTTTTGTAAAACAATCAAACAGTGATTGGAAAGGGTAATGTTAGATTTCAGCTCAACGTGACAAGTTTGTGCAGTTTTTAGGATGCTGATCTAGTGCTTTCCCTGCCGTATAAATCTTACCTAAGCTCATAAAGGGTGATTTTCTGGTTTTCCTATCCACAGCTAATAAGGGATGTGGAGGTTCTGAGCTGCTGGAGCAGCAGGCAACCATGGCCACTTCTCAGACTCCACAAATGTACAGTGAGATGTGATATAAAACCTAGTACTAAGGACTAGTGCTGAGATTTGACTTGGCGTTGGAATGCTTTCCTCACCTGCTGCTGCTCTTGTGTCCTGCCTCAAGACTATTTAGAAAATACTGTGATCTTGAGTGCCTGCAGTAATTATTATCTATAACTGTGGAAGAATGAGAAGAGAGAGATTAAGGGAAACTTGGGTATTTAAGGCAAATGATCTCTGTTTTATGAGAGATATTCAGCTTGCACATCTTCCATGGGTAGTGCTACTCCTTTGAGATCTATCCCCTCAGTGTCATTCTGAAAAGCCATGAAAGGCACATTGGTTTTTGTTGCTTGGCTCTCAGCCCGAGCCCTTTCTGGGAAATACAGCTCTCCTGTTTGCAGGAGTTACCTTTCCTCTGAGAGGGTTAAGTGGGCAGCCATGGGAGTCTTCTGACTTCTTAACTCTGGGTGTGGAGTCTGGTGCAGTACAAGTGCAGGCACACGGTTCAGCTTTGCATTTTGAGCATATTACTTTTTCAGTCGTACTGAAATTAAATGTCAGCCATGATTAAGCATAAGTAAGTGTCACTCATACCCGTGATTAAACATAACTAAGGAGGAAGCCATTAATAAGATTGAATATAAGTTTTTTTTTTTTTAAATTTTGTTTATATCTTTAAGTAGTCTAGAAACGTACATACAAGAGTTCTGGCTGGCTTCGATTTTTCCACTCTTGAATCAAGACAGAGTGCATATAGTGTTGGCCATGTATTTCTGAAAAACCAGACTACTGAAACTTCTAAAGATAGAGACCTAGAAAATAACAACCAGAAATATGTGGCTTGGTGACTCATTTTTGATGTAAATAATTTTGTGGACGTTATTTATAGATTATCTGTATAAAACTGTAAAGTTGACCTTTTTTCTGTACAATGCACACTACCAAAACATATGATTTGGAATAGTTTGTAAATTTCAGTTGCAATAGTTACTTGGCAGACAGTACTGACGAGTGGGAAGTAATTGATAAAAAAGAAAAGAAAAGAATGACTAATTCATTTAATAGCATCTTGGGACAATTTAGAAGTCATTGTGGAAAACAGCAAGAAACAAGTGCTTAGGTGGCCTGATGCTAAAGGACTGACTTGAACTGATTCTAGTTACTAATATGGTGAACAATGAAAATGAACGCCTGAAAAAGAGCAATTGAGAGTGAAATTACTAAAATGTCAGCTTTTTTCCACTATCCTAACCCTTAAATGATGGATATTGTTCTGCTGAAAAAACCCAATTGTTTGGATTAACACTGCCTAAATGAGAATTTGGGTTAAGGTGCATAAATATTTAATATTTTTCTTAATGTACAGTAGTTACATAGAAGAAAAGAATATTGATTTTATTAAAGCATCTTGATAATTATGAAATGACCTTTGTAGAATGAGCTTTAGGTTACAGTAGTGGCTTTGCTTCAGAACTGCTTCCTCTTAAGAAAATGCTAAACAGAACTAAGAACAGAGCCTAATCTGAAGTGTATGTTGGCATGGAAATACTAAATGGTTAAAACATCAGTGTATTTATTTAATTGGCTTTTAATATCAAAGACTCACAGATTTGCTCCCACTCTAAAATCTTGGGAGGAAGAAAAAAACCTTCACAGGTACTCAGTTGAAGCATGGTGTAGTTCTGTGCTTATTTTTTATGAGAACTTGATCCTACAAGGCAATCCTTCTCTATTATACAGATATTATGAAGGACTAGATCCCATTAAGTTTAAAATAATAGACAACATTCAGCAACTGAAAATTTGAGAGCGGATCTCTGCAGAATTTTCTGCATTAGTAGGTGCTTTTCTTCCATGTCTTCCAGGGAACGTCTCATCCCAATTGATTGTTGTGGTCAACTGCCAGCTGTGTCCTGTCATTTTTCTTGGGAATTGGAAAAATCCAGCTATAATAATCAGCTCTACTTCCGATGTCTTCAACTAATTCCCAGGTTTCATGAGGCATTTAGTTAATTTAGAACTTTGTCTGCTTTGTTTCCTGCCTCAAATACCTGCAAAAATTAAGCTCTTAATATTGGCAGCAATAGCAAGTAATACAGTACACACCAAAAGTAGAACATTGTTGCACTTTTGCAACTTTACCACCTTTTTCCAGTAGCCAGGTTGCTAAAAATCAGTTCTGGGAAGGGGGAAAAAGCCCCCAGCCTTTGCTATCCTACCTGCTCTTTCTACTCTTTTTCATCCCTGTCTTGTTTTCCTGTAAAGGATGTTTTATCTCAGTCTAAACATATACCCGTAAAGGATAGTTAACGCCAACAAAACCACAGTTGAAAAGTGGGAGAAGACAGTAGGAGCGATGGGAAAGGAGTAAGGTCATAGTTAAAACCAAGACTAGCTTCAAGCCAGATGTGTTCAGTGCCATGCATTCCCCTCTTTCTCTCCTTAACAGCAGACAGTTCTAACAGGTCTGTAATGCTGACCATTAGCAAAGCCTGCTTTGCTTTCTCTGGAAGTGCCAGAGTTACGTTGACAGAACTGGATGCAATGACCTGTTATGTCATTGGCAGGTTCTATCATTGACATAACTAGTCATTATGACACATCCATCCCTTATATAATAAAATGAGTAAATAGTGTAGTGTTTCTTACTGTGATTTTATCTGTAAAGAGACATATAGTAATCTTTTCAAATTTTTTAGATAAATTATTTTCTTCAATTCCAGTAGTACTTGCCACTTTCTTTGTTTTAACTTACAGGTCTGCATTGTGATTTAAATTCAGGTTTGTGCTTGGTGCAATTGCTCATGAGTATGTGGGTGCACACAGGGTGTGCAGGTACAGATAATTGTCTTGGATGGCTGTTAGCACCTACTTGCAAATACATAAAAGCAGGCACAGTCATGGTCAGAATTACACTGGATACAAGTGGTATATTTTCATTACATTTATACTGACTTCAGGCTTTGGACTAGGGCCTAAATTGCCATGCAAAATGTAAGCACATGAGTCCGATCTCAGTTTAAAACTGAAGGCCCAGCTATATAATAAAAAATGTAGATGTTTAGTTGCTAGATCACCAGTCATTAGAAATGTCAGCTGCAATAATTTCAAATGTATTTATAGGGAGTTCACATCTGCAGACAACTCCAAAGGGGCATGCTTCCAATAAAAAGAAAACCTTGAAGGCCAGTTTCCCATTGTATTTGATTTAGCACTGATTTTTTCTTTACATAACTTGACACATACTGGCCTGATTACACTTTTGCCCTAGCTTGACAAAAACTAGTTCTGACTTGATGTGATAAAATGAGAAGAAATTCTGATGTGACTTAGAAGTTGCAAGTGAAGTGTGCTGGGTCTTCCCCAGCAAAGCAGAGAGTTTCCTGTAGCTGCCGGGATCTGACAATCTTCCGTACAGGATAAATTCTCTTTCCTGATTTGGTGATTGTGGCTTTTAATATCAGAGATGCGCGGACTCAGAGGCACAACAGTGAAGCAGCTGGAGTTGGTGTGGTGCATATACCCAAGTATAAAGGAAATCCAGGGACACGAGAGAGAGCAAACAGTGACTGGCTGCGCACGTGCGTCCCTTTAGCGCTGCGTTCATTAAGCCGAAGTTGATAAGGTCAGGGAAACTGGAGATGGTGTGTTACAGAATGCTTTGAAGTGCATGAAGCTCTTCTGAGAGCAGTGGAGTGAGTTGGTTGGTAGGTTAAGAGGAGACATAGCAGACTTCCCTAACCCTTCATGTCTCAGCCTACATGCAGGTGAACTGATTGCATCTTACTTCTCACAGAGTCTTTTTGGCATTTCCTCCCACTTGTATACCTGTGGGAGAAATGGTGAGGATATAATAGGAAATTAGCTCGTTTCCCTCCTTCCTGTGGAAGAACAAAGGCTAAGAAGAGCTTTTCAGCTTTTAATCTCTGGCTAATGAGATGAAACCTCTTAAAAGAGCTAGTAAGATGAATGAAAATAAGTAAAGGAGGGTTTCTGGTATGTGGTGTTGACCCTCACCAAATCCAAACTCTCCATGGAGGGGATTTGGCATGTTGTCTTCTTTCCTTCCTCTGTTTGCTTCTACTTGACCTTCTACCCACCTACACATTTTAAAGAGCCAAACATCCTTCTGTATGTTGAGAAGAAGGTTTAGAGTTTCAAAATATCTTCCATACTCTTCAGTTTGTGTGCAAACATATTCAGCAAGAATAAATGACAATTGCTGCTTGTAGGCAGTGTAAAAATACCCACAAACTGAATGGTAGCCTCTGGTATTGCATTTCTGCTTCTAAACATGCAACCCATGTCTATGCAACACTTATGCACTTATAACCTAAAGAAAAGGCAGAAGAAACTTCTTGAGTGAGAACAAATGCTTTATTAATAATCATAGGCTATTATCCATGCAAGAGGGGGAGAGAAAAGCCAATTAGTTTCCTTTGCTATAGACATAACTTGGTCCATTAGGCTCACTGAAAAATGCTGATCTTTGGGCATGACAATATGCTTCCAGAAGATAAACTAGGATCCAAATCTACAGCAAATTAACTATTTTAAGGGGTCTTGTGCTTAATGCAAAGAAAGAAAGAGAAACTTAAAAATGAAGTAGCATCCCTTCTTCTTCTGATAGATGCAAAAACTGTCTGAATAAAACCTTAAATTTTGGTTAAGAAAGTAACCATTGAAATACATGATCTCATAATTTTTGCATGATTACTGTATTTCTGGCAGCTGGTCTACATGCACAGCTCAAGCAAATGTTAGACTTTGTGCAGCAGTTTTACAGTATTTTGCAGCCTCTGCCTGTACTGAGTGGATCAGAAACTGATCAAAAATTGCTTCACCTCTGAGGAGACCAAATCACTTAGGCTAAGACCCTCACATATTCTACCTCTCATCAGTGTTCTCTAATGTGTGCTCCATACCATGCTGCATCTGTTATCAGAATAAACTTATATTTAGCTCAGAATCCTATGTGAATACATCCTAAGCTATATTCTTTAATGTTACGTTCCCTTGATTTCTAAAGAATGCATCCAATTTCACAACTGCTGTTACCGTGTGTTTGATACATGAGATGAAGTGAGATCATCTGAATACCTCTTATGGCAGTGTTGTGGTTGTCTCGATGCTTTTCTAAACTGAGCAGCATAATAAATTTAAGAGCTCTGACTTACCAGATTGGATGCAGACTGATATAGAAAAGTCAACCATGCCTGTTTCCATGAAATGAGGGATTTCTAGCTTGTGGATTGTCAGCTTGCATGTAGTTGAGGTGAAAAAAAATAATAAAATATGCAAATCTGCACTGTATGACTGCGTCCCAGGGAAGGCTCTGAGGTGCATATGGTGTAAAATATTTCTGTTCTCTAGGAACAATATTTTTAGATGAGTATGTGTAAGCAAAAGAAATTCAAGTTTGTTGATTACCTTTGAAAATATTTGTTTTAAGCACTTGAAAAAAAAAACAAACATAAATCTTTAAAGTGTAAGAAAGCCTTGGGGAGTTATTTTCTGCTAATGACAGAGCCAGAAAGAGCTGAAACAGCAGAATTCCTTTGCTAAAGTTCAGATTGATTGTCACTATGTAATGCCATTTTATAGCCCCTCTGGAACAAAGAAAATACAACCTTTTAACATATAGTTATGATTTAATATTCTAAGCTAGGAATAATTGAAAGAGAAAACAAATTTAACAGTTCTCTCTATGTCCAAAACTGAGTTTATGGAAATAGAGGTATTTTAAAAATTTCATTCTGTTCCAGCAGCCTTTTCTATCCAGAACCTAGCTTGTAGGTTTAGATTTTATTGAGTGCAATAAACTAACACTTGATTTTTTCGCCTTTTGTAATGCAAACTGTGAAGGAAAAGATCAGATATATAACCTTTTGTATTTGTTAGATTTTCAGCCCTCAGATTACTACCCATTACTGATATTTCACATAGGCGGTGATGAGGTAGCTACCAGAAGTCTAAGGGCAGTGAAGGGAGATTTTATGGCACTATGATGGCCGTTTAAAGGATCAGGGGCACAAGTAGTGTTCTCTTCTATCCCACCAGTTGCAGGGATTGCTGAGGGGATGAACAGGAAGAGACAGCAGATTAACTCCTGTCTCTGAGACTGGTGCAACCAGCAGGACTTTGGTTTCTTTGATCATGGGTTGATCTACAGGACACCAGGCCTGCTGTCATTATGGGTTGGGAAGCCTAACCTGAAGGGGAAGAAGGATCCTAGGACAGGAGTTCGTAGAGCTCACTGAAAGGCTTTAAACTAGGTTTGAAGGAAGTTGGGGATGAAACCAGAATTACTAAAGTGGAGCCTGGGAACAGCATGCCAGTGCTTGTGTGTAAAAGTACTAGCAAGGTCTTGCAGTCTGTTGTCTCAGGGGAGGTGGGGGATGGTAATCTAGGCAGTATTGAAGATGCAAGGGGTAGTGATAGGTTGGTGGCTACAGAAGGGTCTGAGTATGGTCAGGCGGGAATTAGGGATTGGTCCCCCCCAAAAAGTAGCAGGACAGTTAGCCCAGCTGAAGTGCATCTACATAAATGCACACAGCGTGGGCAACAAGCAGGAGGAGCTGAAGGCCATTGTACAGTAGGACAACTATGATGTAGTTGCCATCACAACTGGAGTCTTCTGTACTTTAAGTAAGTACTTCTGTGCTTACAGCAACTGGAGTCTGCTGTAATTGTTGGCTACCAACTTTTCAGAAGGGATAGGCAAAGAAGGAGAGGCAGTGGGGAGGCCCTCTGTGTTAGGGAGAGATTTGAATGCCTAGAGCTTAACAATGTGAATGACAGTGTTGAGTGCTTATGGGTAAGAATCAAGGGTAAAGCCAATAAGGCAGACATCATGGTGGGAGATTGTTACAGACCCTCTACCAGGATGTAGAGGTTAATGAAATATTCTATCAGCAGCTGGCAGAAGTCTTGCGATCGCTCACCCTTGTTCTTGTGGGGAACTTCAGCTTCCCAGATGCCTGCTGGAAATATAACACAGCAGAGAGGGAACAGTCCCTGAGGTTCCTGGAGTGTGTAGATGACAACTGCCTAACACAGCTGGTGAGGGAGAGGGACCCAACCAGGGACCTACTGCTTGTTAACAGAGACTGTCTTGTGGGGGATGTAAAGGTTGGAGGCTGTCTTGGGAGAGTGATCATGAAATCAGAGTTTTCTATTCTTGGAGAAGCATGGCAAGGAGCCAGCAGAACTGCCACCTTGGACTTCCAAAGGGCAGACTTTGGCCTGTTTAGGAACGTGGATGAGAGTGTCCCTTGGGAGACAGTTCTGAAGGGCATAAACGCGCAGGAAGGCTGGTCATACTTCAAGGAGGAGATCTCCTGAGGGGATACCTTGTTAATGCATACAAGTATCTGAAGGGTGGGTTGAAGGAAGATGGAGCCAGACTCTTATAGGTGGTTCCCAGTGACAGGATGAAGGGCAGCGGGCACAAACTGGAACATAGGAAGCTCCATTCGAATATGAGAAAAAAATTCTTTCTGGTGAGATTGACAGAGCCCTGGAACAAGCTGCCCAGAGAGGTCGTGGAATCCCCTTCCCTGGAGTTTTTCAAGAACCTCCTGGATGCAGTCCTGGGTAATGTGCTGTGGGCAATCCTGTTTTGGCAGGGGAGTTGGACTAGTCGATCTCTAGAGGTCCCTTCCAACTCTGATAGTTCAGTGAAGCAAAACTAAACGGGAGTAAAAGACTTCAGGCTTCTTCTTTAGAGGTTGGGCTATTCTGTCAGTAAAATAAGGCCTTAGAAGAGCTGTATTCTCAAATTGTACAGATGGCAGAGTTACAAAATAAGTAGCAGTCATAATTTTAATGAGATTTATTCCAGTTCAGATTGATTCAAGTCAGATGTCTCCAATATGGGATCCTTTTACGTACTGGGACACTTTCATGGCATGTCTTTGCACAGCCCCAAGTCTGTTCTTGTACGTGAAAATCAAAGAGCCTGTGCTTATGTGTAGCTTAAATGTAGATACATGGAATGGGTCAAATCAGTGTGGTAGCCCTAACTTTCGCTATATAGGTTGTATCTCTGTAGAGATAGAGACCTGCGGACGTGCCTCACTGCAAGCCTCGGGGCATGGCCCCAGTGTGGCTGGCATTTGTCTCTAGCTGGTGTGACCCACTGAACATGATGGGTTACGGCAGCGATACAAGTTGCCACACAGCTTGTCCTCAGCAGCCTAAAGGCAGCTCCCAGCCTGTCTGCTGAGCAATTACCTGGATAGAAATTCAGGGGGAAGTTGAGCATTGTGTTCCAGTCTGCTCTTTCAGATCAATCTGAAAAGCAGCACAGTGCCTTCAGTATACTGTTAGAATATGTGATCTACTCCTACTAGTATTCTTTTGGCTAGCTACTTCAGTCAAATGCTGGAATTAAACATTAATCCAATCTATAATGGCTTTTGCTTCAAACTGGGGTAATTTTAACTTCTGCTTACAAAACAAAATATTTTATGCCAAAGCTTATGCACATGAGTACCCTTAAAGTGAAAGCTTTTTCACACTTATGACTTGAAAAGTCACAATTTCCAGTCTTAAGTTATAGTTAACAGTCAAGAGACATTCATTTTCTACTGCGCAGTGAGCTGGAATGTATGGGAAATGCACACTACAGAGCATGTTTTCTTTCTTGCTTACTTTCACTGGGATAAATAAGGAATAGCTCTGTTCACATCAATTACCATTGCCTGGCACTTACACAAGGTGAAGTTGATTGATGGGAACACCAAAATCCATGTTGTGGGAGTGGAAGAGCTCTTAAGGAATAGAGGCTTCAGAATAGGACCCATCACAGAGTTGGGGAAAAAAACCCCAACAAGACAACTTTGATGTTTAAACAAGAAATCTAAAATAAATTATGCATGAACTCTAGACCAGAAGCAGTTAAACATTTTCCTCCTTTTGTCTGCTTGCCCTTTGCTGAGAGATCAGGTCAAGTTACAGGTTCCAGTAGTAAATCCATGACAGACGGAAATTCAAGAACTTTTTGTTTCAATCACTTGATAACTGATATCTGATCTTCCATACAAATAAACTCAGTATTAGCAAGGACACCCTGCCAAAAAAACGCAGCCACCTGAGCTCTGACTGATTCAGATTTGGAGAAAAATAGTTCAAAAGAGCAGATAATTTACAGACATGTTAACTTTTATTATTGCATTGCAGTCCCTGTTACTGAGTAGCACAGTAAATAAGAGCTATGGCTTCTAGGTAAAAGAAAATGATAATTTTTATTTGCTTTCTCTTTAGTGGGTTTGAATGAAAAGAGTTTCTTTTTTCCTTAAAAAGAAGTACAGGGATTATAGAGAAGTAATTTTTATGTATCCGATAACGCTTCCATTTCCTACCAACCTCTCTTCCTCTACAATAGGGTCAATTATCATCCTCTCTTACCAGTAACAGGAAAAGGTCAAAAGTGAAATAAGAAAATACCATCTTTCCTAGGGGAACAGATTCATAATGTGGAAGGGAGCTTGTAATTTGGCAGCTGTAGCTTTGGGAGGCTAAAGTTTAGTACAGGAAGAAATTGGAATGTCTCTTGGTTGGGGAAATAGTGGTCATCAGAGAATGCAGCTGACACGATTTCTCTGCGTGGAGCTGACATCGAGGTGCTTGGTGCTGTCACTGAAGGAAGGCAAGCAAAAGTTCTGTTTTATGCTATTGTCACTTCTCCTTCTTTATCTCACATATCATGCTCAGAACTAATTGTGTTTACTGTGCTCCTGCAAAGCAGGTACTGAACATAGTTTAATTAACTGGGAACTTCCAGTTCCTCCTTTTTCTTCCAAACAGCAAACAAGAGCTTTCTGTCTGCCTTTCCCTTCTAACAGGGTTTTGTATTTGTATGTGTGTACTTATTTTTTTTTTCTACTGTCATTTTGCATCTCTGACACATCTTCAGTTAATGTCCAGTGCAAATGATGGAATTTCTATGCTCTTGAGTTTGGAGATGAGACAACGTTAGACTTGCATGTATGCAACAACATTGTAATTTAAATTACTAGAATTACTTCAAATTTGGGCTCAAAACTGGTTCTACTACTGCCATTATGCATTGCCAACACATTCGTGTTGAATAATATCATAATTAGTTTGTTGGATGTGAAGATGGGGAAAGAAAGCAATAAGAAAATATTGAGAGAGGGAATAAAGATAAAACCATATATGGTAATTCCATTCACACCCACCGGGTAAAGAATGGCGTGCTCCTCTCTGCGGGATGACTATCGGTAGTCTAACAATATGACAGTAGCTCCTGCAACATGTGCTGTGATACTTGAATAAATCAGATCCAAAGCCTGTAGTTTGCACTGATCCCTGGGAATGTATATCGAAAGATATTTTCTTTTTTACAAAAGAGGTAGAATCAAGTCATCTCATGAGCTTTAGTTCAGTTACAGAATTTGTGGTTTTGACCCTTGTATAGCTAAGAAGCATAGGTCTATCATGTAGAAGAAAATAATAAATTTTCTCATCTAAAGTCAGCTTCTGAGTCTTGAACTGGGTCAAACAACTGAAAATATGAAATGTCTAGGGTATAATAAATGAAAACTTGACTGAAGAAGCAGCATCCACTTGCTGCAAACTTTCTTCAGCCGCCAGGCCCATTGGTCTTTAATTCCTTAATGTAACTTCAGCCAGATGGGTCATTGCTGTCACTAGAGCAGAATTTGTTTTAGGTTTGTATGCCAAGGAAGGGGAATTGTCCTTGTAGTGGCACCAAGAGGTTTTATTGTTTCGGTTTGCTTTCTATGATTTTAACTGTCAGAAATCATTCAAACTCTTCTATCTTGAGGATTAGATTTTTGGCTTGGGCCCTTTTTAGGTTGCTTTTATACGGCTTATTTTTTTGGTCTGTGCTCTGAAGTTGATTATTCAATGTTGGCTTTTTTAAAATAGAGTTTTTATTGTTGTTGTTGTTGTTACTATGGGTAATCTGGTTATTTTTACAAAAGAGGTATCTGTTGGATATACCTAATGTTTGTTATCAGAATTAGTATTTGTGAAGATACATAATTGGAAAAATACTTTAAAAAGGCTGTTGAGGCTAAAGAGAGCTTAAGGTCTAAAGTGACACAGAGAAGAAACAAGAAAGGGAACCAAAGGGAAGCCATACTAGAAGGATAAATCCTAGAAGGATAAACGTTCTGAATAGCACTCTGTTGCCTTGCCTGAACTGCTGTAGGTGAACAGGGTCACGTGTGGCATAGTTATCCAGTGTCATCATGCCCAGAAAAATTAGCTGACTTTTCTGCAGAGCGACCATTTTACAACTGTCCTTAATCAGAGACAAAACACTGCTAATTAGACCATGCTTCCTCTTACATTGCTGATTTTATTAATAATACAGCCAGTGTAATACTGTATCATGTACTTACAATTTGTCTGGGTTTTTTATTCGTACATGCTGTCCTTTTCCCTGTGCCTCTACTGAGATTTGTTTTGTACAACTTACCAGTATTTGTAGGGTGTTCTCTGTTAGAGAATAGAGATTTCTTACAGGTGAGAAATAAAACTAGTTTGTTTTTTATTTTAATGAATAGCCTAATTTGATATTTTGCTTCTACTTTGAAAATGACTGTCTAGAGCAAAATTTTTACTGTATATTCTTGAGTTTTTTGGGGTGTTTTTTTGTTTGTTTGTTTCCTTTAGGTTTTTTTATTTGTTTAGGTTTTTTTAGGGTGGAAAGAAATTGCACGTCTGTAATCTAAGTAGGAGTGACTAATAAATCTGATTTGCAGCTAAAGCATAATCTTTTCCCTTTGACAAATGAGTGTCCCCCAAATATTTAATTTATGAGGAGGTGTTCTGTTCTTTCTGTCAGTTTTACCAATGAGAAAAATTCCTTACAATGCAAATAAGATAGGAAGTGGTGGCTGTGGAGTTCTCCTTTATGACCTTTGTAATTCATAATTGTCATCTGTAAGAATGCTGGAGACTTGGGCTTTTGTGTAGTTTATACTCTATGTCTTTATACATTTACTAACTAAACAGAACAGCAATGATGGACTTAAGGGCACAGGAGAAGCTCTGAAACATGGCAGACTGAAAATAATTAAAATATTCACCCTTCATTTGTTCTTCATAATTTGTCTCGCCACACTTGATAATTAGGGGAGAGATTAAAAGCTTGCTTGTTCTCAGCCAATCTCCCTTTCATACTTGATCCCTACAGTGAAGTTGTATGGCTGAATTTGTGGTATTAAATTCATTTCCATAGCAGCACAGATTTTTGATGTGGTATATGTAAGTAAAAAGATTTTGACTTCACTGTGGGGTTAAGCAGGTCTAAAGGGAGAAGGAAGGGAAAATAAAGCCTCCTTATGGAGAAAAAACAACTGCAAAAGCAACACATACGATGGCTTGATCCAACAACTGTTAATCCTGGGAGTATTCTCCTTATTTTAAGTCAGTGGGGCTGCTCAGTAGGAATTTCTTTCATATTAAGAACTAAAGGGTAAGTCCCATGGTGTGATCAAGTTTGTGTTTTGTTTTTTTTTCCCCTCTTGAAGTATACTGTTTTTGCCAAAATGTATTTTAACAGGAGAAACCTTCCTTAAAGCATATCTGCATC
>VZTM01021588.1:1004-93599 GCA_013400555.1 Jacana jacana
GATGGATGTTATATCATACCCAGGAAGCAAAGAGGAGCTTCCCATGTAAACTCTGAAAAGACTTTTCCAGAACACGTATTTCAGCTCCTGTTTCTAAGAAGCAGAAAGTTTAGTCAGCTAGACAATGGCTATGCATTTCTGTTTTCAATCTCATGTATTGTATACCTCTCATGAGTTTTCTAAGTGATACCTGTCAAAAGCTAAGTCCAAGGAAACCAGGTAGACACGATTATATACCACCTGACAAAAAATGTCATTTATTCCTCAAGAATGATTCTTGAAGACAATTCCTTAAACTAACATTTGATATCTTTTTCATTTCAAATATGGACCTCTTTTTCCTCTCAAAGCATTTTGAGGTTTCTTCTGCAATTTTATTTGTTTTTATGATTCATTGAGAGTTACGATAACAGTTCGTGATTGCTTTTAACAATCTGATCCTTCTTTACTTTAATCAGAAATCACACATAGTTCTTAACATCTAATGAGGGATTTCAGAGAACAAATTTCAGCAGTCACTGAAATAAGAAATCACTGACTTTAAAAGGTTGCCACCTCAAGCTACCCGACTGACTTGTTTTATACAGCTCGTTTAAGAAATTCAAACAACTCCCTGATGCTAAAACAAATGAAATTAAACCAAACACTGCATAGAAAGTACCAATAGAGAAAAAGAAACCACAAACTGAATGAAATTTAAAAAACACCTTTTCCAGCACTGTAGACAGCCCACAAGAACTCTTTTAAGGAATCTGAACAAATGATGGATGTTCTCTTGGCTGATAACAGGACTGATGCACAAAACACATTGTGTATATAAATTATGTGAAGTGAGTAAAAGATGAAGAGAAGAGGATGTATGCACTTAAAGAGGAACAAAGACATCAAGAACAAGAGAAAGTATCCTAGAGGAAATTTCTAATGACACTGAAGAAATTACTCAGAGAGACAGATGACAATGCGTGCTGAAGGAGGTGGCTAAAGGCAGACCTCAGGAATGCATTCAATACATAAAAATCTAACAGAAAAAAGAGAAACAATCATGTTAATGAACCACCTTGCCACTAAGCCTTTCCCAACTTTTCTCCTTTTTTCATGCAAACTGTATACGTAAATGTATGTAAAGAATTTTAATGAGATGTACACTTTAAATGTATTAATATGAATTATGCAGGAAAGCAGCAGGAGAGCAACAGATGTACAGATTCAAGGGTGACATGCTTAGTTTCACTTGATGAATGTTTGTTTTGTTGTTTTGAAAAATTAATGTAATGAAATATTTAAAGTGAACAAGAAACTTTAAAATTGACTTGGGGGATGGATTACTTCCTTACAAGGACGTGTTTTTATTAAAGAAAATATGCTGCTGGCATCTGAATCAGAACTCTATGAACAACCACTATATTACTCTTGACACTTTAGGAATGTCTTACAGCCAGTGTGTTTTCAAAGCATGGTAAAACGCTTCTTGTGGACCATGAAGCCAAAGTCTTCACAGCAAACATAAAGGACAGTGTTTGTAATTAAAAAGGTGGTGATATGGTAATCTTCAAAAAATTCTGGGAGCTGACAGAAGACTGAGGCTGGACCACTGATTTTACCTATACCAAATAGAAACAGTAGTAATTCTAGAAACAGTATGAACATTTCATCATCTGCCTTTCAGGTACTTAACTGAATGAAGGAGTTAGAAAATTCTAAGTCCCTCCTTCAGTCCATTCTTAAAGTGTCTATTTTCTTATCTAGAGGATGACTTCCAGAGGTTTCTTTTAAGCAGTGGAACTTTACCTTTGAAAACTACCTTCCAGGAATTTCAATTTAGGCATTTAAACCAAAAGGACATCTGAAAACCAAACAAGATTCTCTGTTGAGGTCCTTCAGCTTTCACAGGCAAAAGTTATGAGGAAGTCACTTGTATGTGCTTGATTCCCCTTCTGCAGTCTGTACAGAATATGTCTGCTTATTTGGAACTAGATAATCTGAATAAAAGGAAATAAGTTTTACTCAGAAGGAACCTCTCTCAATTTTCCCTTCACAGCTACATTTTCTGTTGCTCAATTTCAAGGAAGCCAAGTCTGTCTGCAGTCTGTACAGAATATGAATAGAACAAGTAAGTACTAGGCCTCTGCTTCCTTAGCCTGAGGTCAAATCCCAGAATTATAAATAAGAATGAGGTCGTAATGCCCAATGGAAAGCGATTGTGAATGAAGCAACAAACAGGAATTAGCCTCACCCACAGCACCTCAGGGAATCACAAAGTTCATATTATTTTCAAAGAGTAAGAATGTTCTTTAGAATACCCAGCCTTTCCTCCATGAGAAAATTGTTCATGAAGCAAGTAAAGAAGAACAGAGGAGGTTATGATGACATAACTTGCATGCCGAGCCTTTGAAATGATAGCCTCGTGAGAAAGAACATGAATCAGAAAGATTCTTTGATTTTTCTTTTTTTTTTTTTTAAACTAAACAACAAAAATCAAAACCAAAACACAAACCCCTCACATTGTCCAGTACTATGCTCTTTACCATTTAGAATGGCTGGTAGCCAAGAAATGCGAACTGACCACATATGAATGATACAGCTGCAAGGTTGCTTTGCAAAAACAAAAGAACTTTTTCTGGCCTAATAATGTTCCCTGACTCTAATCCATCTGTGAACAGACCACTACTGATAACAGCAGCTGCATTGAAAACATGTAAATTGCATAATATGTGGAAAATTTATTATTTCTATAATAACTTAACCTCAAGCCTTATCTGTGTCTCTGACAGACACCCTCCCTCCCCCCAATACATTGATTCCCTACATACAGGATACAAAAGCAGAACACATTTTCAGGAGGGATTTTTACCAAAGTGTATTTTAGTTTCATGAAAATTCAATTAAACAACAGAGTGCAATTATCTGTTTACTGGCAAACAGGCAGTCCACATTAGTTCAGCTCTGCTTTGCTGAACTGTGTTCAACTGCTCAAAGCATTCAAATGTTTCGGTACGAGATTTCATCAGACACCCCTGGCTCTAGCACCACGGCACAGAAAATGGGATGCACAATGCCCACTGCTCTCCACATTTTAGCTGCTGCTTTTTAAAAGCTGCCCCGGCTCTCTAACAGAACTTGTTTACAAGTATATCAAAGGCTAGGACAGCTTCATCTGTATATGGTTTGCATTATCCACATCTTATCTAGGTTGCTCCCTCCTTCCCTTTTTTAGCATGGAAAATTGAAAATTAACTGTGGTGGCTTTGCTTTTGCCTTCCTTTAGTCATAATGCCTAAAAACGTCAACAGTGGTAGTATTTTATACTACTAACCACATGCAGCCTAATGTACTGGTGTAACTTCCCACCAGTACATACGAAGGCACCCTGTCCCTGCATGGCTGAACTGGCATGCACATGCTGACGGCAGAAGATACAGCTGATTGAATTGCCATTTCAACCCGGAACTCCCGATGGAGCCAGAAAAAAGCCTTGGTCCTGGGAAATGTTTCAAGTGAGCTGTCCCCCTTCCGAAGCAGACAGATCTCAGATCTGAAATGTCACGCACAATTACCCTAGAGTCCTTGACTCTGAATTTCCAAATAATTCCCAGCGTTACGCAGGCTCTCCTCTTCCCCTGACAACTTTCAGGGCTTGATTTCAGTGAAGTACAAGGTTCGCCCTTCAGAAGTCTTGGCAAAAATGAGAGCTGTGACTTAAGGTGGAAAAAAATTACACTGTTCGTTCTTACAAATTAAACAGAAGATGCAAACTATTAGGAAGCAAATACTAAGAATGCCTCACAATGCAGGCAATCAAAAGATTTCCCGACTACTTTTTATTCAATCCACGTTTGGGACCTCTCTAATTAGGACAAAACCTCCCTCTTCATGATGGTGGAGCATAGAGACACTGGTGCTAGGCATCAGGTTCGTATTGGGATTCAGTATTACAGTTGTGCGCTGCTTCAACACAGTGCTGTATTGCTTCTCTAAACCACTATCCTGCGTTATGTCAAATATCTTTAAATAAGTAAATCTGCTATTAAAACAGTGAACCCTTCTTGTGTGAAATATCAAGGAGGAACCTGGCCAGGGAGTACTGGACTCTGACAGTCAGAGATTCAGGAGGAAAAATGTTTTCTGTAGGCTTTTAAAATTACACTACTTACAATTTAGTTTGCACAGACTCCAAATGTGCCCCTTTTTATTTTTATACATTGAAAAACCCAATAACCATAACAAAGAATATAAACAGAGGAGATCAGAATCTTCTCCCTCTACCAAGCAGCAACAGCCATGGGAAAGCAGAGATGATACCATTAAGTGCCTGTTCCAAAACATCCTCCTTCCTGTGAGCTTGTAAACCCAAAGACGTTCTCAGAACTGTCATCTCACTGTGCATGGAAATAAGCAGCAAATTTTAGGGCATATGAAGGTGAGGGGAGCATTAGAAAGAAAAAGGAGGGGAAGTCTTTTAACCAGGAAATTAAAACCAGGATATAACAAAAGCCTTAAGCATGTTTCTAATTTTGGCAAAGGAGGAGACTTGGCATCTTGAAGACTGTCTTTTTGTCTGGAATAGAGCTTTCAGATTTCCAAACAGGCAACAAGAAGGGAAAAAATTTCAACACACAGAAAAAAAGAATTAAATTGAAAACAAAATAGCAAAAGAAAAATCCATCAGGATGTCGAATGCAAGGGAATGTGTTGAGAACTGGCTGTTTTAAGACTGACATGACTTTTAAAAGCTAGCAGGGAAGAAGAGGAACCATTTCAAGTTGATAGACGCTTTAGAGTTCTTAACAAGAGAAAACAGGAAATACTTAAGGAATTGTTATTTTTGGTTTTGGAGATGTTAGGGACAGACCTTTAAAGTGCCACAAGAGCAAAAGGATATCCTCTTTGAAAGGAACATGAGTCCTTTTCCAAGAGCTCAATTGCAGAAGCCCATAAAAACAAACTGATGCATGCGAATGTTAACATTCATGGCTCAATTCCCCATCCAGCTTAACTGAGATATAATTCCAAGAGACAGGTATTTCAACACAAAATCACAGGCCAACAAACTATAAGCAGTATCCAGATGGAAGATGTAAGCAGCAATGTTCTCAAAAATCAGCATACAATGGTAAAATATGAAACTTAATTCCTTAAAAAGGTTTATACAGATTTATAAATCTCTAAAACCAAAATAAGGCCCATCAAAACAAACACTATCTAACTTTGAGAAGATTTAATGAGCTTGAACCAAGATGTAGTATTAAAAAACAGATTTCATTGAGATCTGCTAGTGGAAAAGTGAATGGAAAAGCTATGCATGAATTATTTTTATTATTCTTAGCACTCCAAACTTCCTACATGCTATCAAGCAAATCTTCCCTTCATTGGTCTTGCCTCCCCTATCATAAAGAATGGTCAAAGATTACTTGATGTACTACTCTGTGAGTTAATTCATTTGTGAGATGCATAAGTATTAGGGACATTGAATGTAATAGAAATAGATAGGCATATTGAACAAACAAAGATGTCCAAAGCATTCAGAGTATAAAAAGAACAGAACTATTTTTTAAGTAACTGGACATCAATATGCCTCTATAGATTTGGTGATCCAGAGAATTCCTTAGTTTGTTCAAAAAAATTGAGATAAATTGATATTGATCTATCAAAAATTATTAACTTTTGTTTATCTTTAAGAAACAGATTCAAACCCATCCTTCAAAAACTCAGCAGATGTTAGAAATGAACTCTGTTCTCTCACCCAGCTGCTCTTTTACTTTTTAAATAGAAGGTTCAGATTTAGGAGACCACTGCTGTTCAGGACAAAAAATCAAGCATTCTCTTAAAATGTGAGCAAGCATTATTTAAGTAAGTGCTAAGAAGCCTTTCTCAGTCAAGGTCATCAATGACATTTCAGGGGGGAAAAAAAACCCTAAAACATATATATGCATCTACACACACAATCCTATGTGACTCGGCTTTGATGAAAAACAGGCTTGCCAACAAATCTGGCATGACAGGTGGGACCACAACTCAAAATTTCCCAGATTGTTAGGCTGTATCTTCGTCTACAAAAATCAACAATGCAAGGCATATTCAAGACAACATCTTTCACATGTGTCAGAGCTCAAAAAGCCCAAGCAAAACAGACAAGTAGCTGTCATGGAGATTTAGCTCCAATGATACACACTTGTTATCAAAACAGGTTATCAGACAACAGAAGGTTTCTCCTGTCTAATCTGTCACAGCATAACACATTAAGCAATTCTGACTCTGCACTGAGAAAAGGACAGCAACGGATAGGCTCTGGGTCCAAGCCATTGGCACTTCATCTGTCTGCTGAGAGTGGAGGAATCTGTGCTGTGTCATCAGCCAGCAAAACCCTTCAGGAGTGGGTAAGTGACAAGATGCAGTCAGCGTCTGATCTCGTGCTGCAGGCACAGGACGTGTAGATGCAGGACTGTATTTACAAGAAGTGCATTGCAGCTGAGGCTGCTCAAAACCCATGGAAGAAATTTTTGAAATGCTGGCATAAAAGAGACAGTGACAGCAAGGCAACACTAGCTGCAGGGAAGACACACTGCACTAAGCCTGCTGGGAACAGGAGGGAGTGATGGACAACCATTTCATTAATCAAGGTACTCTCTCTAAGGTGCTCAGCATCAAGGTAGTGAGATGCAGTCAGCTGTTCTTCAAGTAGTTGCTTGTGTGGGTTAAGCTTTTCTTACGAAGAAAGTAGCAGGTTAAGAAAAGTAACAAAATGAGGATTAAAACGAAGAGCCAATCTATGGTATTTCTAACAACTGAAGCTCACTCACGCAAAGCATGCACTGTGGAGTTTCAGTTGTGGTGCCTCACAAGGATCTGTCTGCTCATGGGTCAAGTGAATGGATTGACATCCTAACTAACCTGCCATCATCTCTTCCCCTGACTGATCTTTCTCTGCCACATCCCCCTTACATGGTGTACATAAAACATCGATAGACCTGTAGCTGGAATCCATCAGCTGTGTTAGAGTTATTCTGATTTCTTAACTAGTGTTTGTACGTTCTGACAGCCACATTTCATTTTATTAAATTCACTTGTGCTGGCTAAAGCCTTTCACGGTGCCTCCTTAGGGCTCTACTACAGGTTTCAGATTGAGACTGGATTGCTTGGGATTCATTGTGTTCCTGGAAAAAGCGCTAACTCACAATGGCAATTTTGCACAGCACTTCCCACTAGTCTCTGTCTGCATTGCTTCTCCCCTGCAGAAGGTTAAAAACATATAAATAAATAGAGCTAAGTATGTGTTTGCTATTAGGAGATGTGCAGCAATCAGGAGGAAAGGTTTCCGTGTTCACCGCTAGGTACAAGATCTGAAGCATGAGACATGGTAACGAGATAACAAATTAGCCATTGATTCAGTCCTGCCAGTGGTGACTGAAAACCATTATGTGGTGACTGCTCGGTTTTGGGGGTCTGTTTGAAGTATGTTGGTGGTCCTCATGTATTTCCTAGGAGAAAAGCATCTGCTGAACAAAAAACACTATCAAAATCAATATAATTAGCATCTTTTTGAAACTCTCAGCTTAAAGGAAGGGTGGATCTTTTTCTTGATCTTGAGTTATCTTTCTTTTGTGACAAATAGAAGCTTCCAGCTTCCAAATTGTTTTTGTTGGATAAAGAAAGAGGTTTATTTCCCAGGTCTGACCATCTGACTCCATCTATTAATCTTCATATACTTGGTTATATTAATGGTTATTAATTGTTGATAGTTTCAATTAAGCCTAAAAGACTTCAATACCTAAGTATCCATGCAATTTAATGGGACTGAGGTACCTCTCACCCAAAATACTTTAAAAAATGCTACAATGTTAAATTAGGAACAGAGACCAGAGGAGCCCACTTACAAAATAAGCCTCCTGCAAGTCACCACTCTAAAGAACAGAAAAACCTTCTGCAGCCAAAGATCACACAAATTTCTCAGAACAGAAGAATCCCGAGTCAGTCCTCTCATTGTGTACATTTTTAGGGGTGCTGAACAATTTTTATTTTTCCAAAGCCAGCCAACAAGCAACATTTTAGGGGAAAAAAAAAAAGAGTTAAAAAAAAATAAAATTAAACATACTTAAGCTTGAGTATCTTCAGTATTTTCCACCTTGAACTATTGCTCTCCCATCTATATCTTTTACCTTCTTAGCACTGAAATTAAATCCCACTTTGGATGAAATACTGAAATTTACACAATGTTAAAACCAGCAACCTGGGCCATGAGATGCATAAAAGGACTGTATTTGCTTGAAACTACAGGCAGGCAAAACAGACTTACGTAAATGCAAAACTGCCTACCAACATTTCAACTGCAAAAAAAATTGCATTTAGGATTTTTAATGATTACTCTTTCTTATATTATATGCGCTATGCTGAAACACAGATAACTTATATAGAAAAGGAAAACTGTTCAAGCTAAACTTGCATCCGTCACACCCCGCGCCTGTTGGAATCAGTCTCCTAAGGCAAAGGCAAATTTCTTGGTGCTGCCACTGACATACAGGGAGAATACTCTCTGCTTTTAGAGAATCCAGCTCACTTTTCCCTGATTTGTAATAAAGCCACCCTTGGGGCTAGTCTGAAATAAGATAAATTAGAGATGAAAATAACCAGTGACATCAGCTCCTGCATCAGTGAAAGACAGACTCTCACAATATATTTACTCGTATGCTATCAGGCTTCTTTTGAAAATGCTGAGGTTTTCCTTAAGCTCTAAAGCAAAACTAAGCTGATGGCGAATTTCTTGAAGGAGAGTGCTATGGAGGGCAGGTGCTCACTCATGGTGCTTTTATAGCAGGTGAGCTTGGAGGGAGAAAGCCAGACAAGAATAAAGTTAGGAGGCTGCTGTGTCATATTTTCTTAATTTTTAACTTCTTAATTCTTAACTTCAAAACTTCATACTGACAGTTCTGAACTGCAAAACTTTACTCTCCATCACAAAATTATGGAATTTACTGAAGCAGGGGGAGGAGAAAGAAGAGGGGAAGGGGAAGGGAAGAGGGAAAGGGGAAAAGGGAAAAGTTAGAGGAAAAAAAGGCTCGGAATCAGTGATCTAATTAAGAAAGATGCTAATTGTATTCAGTAATGTAATGCTGTAACTGAAGAGCCACCCATGACAATTGGAATATTTTTTTTGTTAGGGCTTTTTCGTGGTTAAAATTGGCATTTTTTTGAAGTGGAAAGTCTTATGTGAAGTCTTGTAGAACTTGGCTTTTGAAATGTATTTTCTCATACCATATCCATGAAATCAAGAGTTAAATTAATCCTTCCCCCCGCTCCTCTATAATTTTTCAGTTTCATTTACTTTGCTAAACAGCAGCAGTCATGGAAATACTATATACTCAAGGATTATATACAGGGCGGGGGGGAGAAATGCTACCTATAAAACGTTGTTTTAATGAGCTTCAACAAAAAGGATAAATGTAGAAATAGACATCTAGAACCTTTCCCCTCCCTCTTGATGTCTTACATTGTAGAAGGTAAATTGCAGACACTAAGATAGTCCTACTAAAATGTAGGCTGTTTGGTATCTCTTTCAAGTTCCTGTGATTGAACTTGGGAAAGACCTTTCTATGATCATGTCATCAAACGCTGTCATTCAAATAAGAAAGACTAACAGAAATGGCCAAGAAATAGGGCTTTTACAGCTGCTAAGGACTGCTGACCAGCACAATGACATTGCTGTTGCGACAAAAACAAAACAAAACAAAAATACCAAACAAAATGTTAGCCTCCTGCTTTCCCAGTGCTTTCAGGCTGAATTGCTTTTCTCTGTTGTGCAGTACCATTTGAGGAAAAGGGGGAGAGAGATAGTTCAATAATGCAAGAGGCTCTTGGTATTCAAAACATATGGAAACTGCTGTTGTGATACCGCTCATCTTACTTTGTCTGGATGAATCACAAAGGGAAAGATCTTCTCACGCTACTTCAGATACTTCATGCCACTTCATGCTCTCAGGGGGGAGCTCTGCAAAAGAGTCCTCAATGCTGCCTGGTGGCAGGGAAAGGTTTACTTTTGAAGGGAGAGAGGGAGCGAGTGAAAGTGGCAGAAAGGCAAGACCAGGAAGGGAGGACAAGCCCCTTATACTCCTTTCTTGTAATATGTGCATTGCCTCACTGACTCCCTTGCTCACTAAACAGTCCTTCCTTAACGCACTGACAGCAAATTTCTCCCAAAATGCTTAAGGATACATAAAAGCAGCTGTGGGCTGACTTCCCCTCACAAAAGCACTACGAAGTTTGAATACATATCCTCTCTTTCAAGCCACTTAACTCTTCACAAGGTCTGCCAGTAAATATTCATTTGGAGAAAGCGCTCCATACCAGTCCTGACGGAGCAAAGCCACATGAGAGGCTCTGTGAGACTGTCTGCCACCCATGCTTGCTCGAAGGCAGCAGTTGATGTGTCTTCATTGAGCCCTGCAGGCAGCGCAGACACATCACCTGGGCACTTACTGATTTACAGCAGCATTCCAAAATGCATAAAAAAATCAATGCTCCAATTTTATTGGGACATCTGAAAAGTCCAATCCCAGAGGCTTCCACTTCTGGCTGAAATATGGATGCCCAAAGGACTGTGTCAAAAATACCTATTTGTACATTGTTAAGCTTCAGTAAAACTGTGTTCAGGTTAGCTGGAATTTACAGGGCAAAGGTTCCAACTGAAACTTCTGACTTAAACTGCTCTGTAGTTTGCATTTAAAAATGTTTAATGTGAAAGCAAGTGGAACAGTGGGAGGGAGGGAGGGAGGGAGGAAGGAAGGACAAGGAAAAGAAGAATTTTCCTATGAAAGGGTTGAAAGGGGAATAATTCCCCTCTGTTATGAAAGATCAAGAGGACTGTGGAAACCACTTGCTGGATATTGTTGAGCATAACACACGATGAGCTCAAGCGGTTAGAGTCTGTGCTCAGCCAGATTGATACCCTTGCTCAAGTTAGCTTTTTAAATGAGTTTTAAACTAGCCGGCTCAGGTGTGACAATACTATACTGCAGCAGTATGGCCTGTAAAGCAGATGTACTCTATCATTTAAAGTGTCCTGAAGGGACTAATAAAGCAATGCAGGACAGGAAGAAACAGGAGGACTTATGCCACTGCTGGCCACAGTTGATGCAAAAGCAGAATTCCTCCCTGAAATTGAAATCACGTACAAATGACTTTACAACATTCCTCATTGTTTCATGCTTTGATCTGCATGTTTTTATTTGTTTGTTTTGCTTTGTTTTAAATTGCTAGGCCTTTGGACCTAAACAATCTGAAATTCAAGCTGTGAATCTTTCTGGCTCATAAATTTTCCCTGCTATAACACCTGCGCAACTCGTCTGTCTCCTCTTAGATTTTACAAGTGCATCCAAAGAACAGCACTGTCCCTGGACCAGAAACTTGTCGACGCTTCCCCTGCTGATGTATGAGGCACGACAGAATTCAGTGCACTCGTTCTCAGCTGTGCTGGTTATGCAGGAGCAACACAGAGAAGAGACTTCTTTTATTCCTACCCAAATATATCTGCCACTGTATATAAAGGGAATGAATCTGCTGAGTTAGAAGATTTGCAGTCACTCTTCAAAGCAAAAATACACTTTGAGTTAAAAGAAAAAAATGTATGTATTAAAATTAGTATAGATAAACTGTGACACAGTTCATTACCACTAGATAATACAAATGAAAAAGGAACGCATTTCTCCATTTATGCTGCAGACTTCTGGAAATCTTAGGAAAGATATGACAGGTGATACTGCGACAGAAAGAAACAAGGACTGATCTTTTCCCATGTATATGCCATATTGTTTTCTAACTTCAATCTTATAAACCAAGTGAAAGATCTTAATCCAAATTGCAGTAATGCTGTCTTATATATTACGACCTGAATTACTGCAATACCACAAACATACTGGTGTTATGCATTTTTTATTACTTCTAGTCACAAAGTAATAAAAAAAATAAACCAACAAAAACCTGTGAAAGAACTCATTAATTATACAGCCAGATTACAAAAGTCAATATTTCATAATACAGTTACTTAAAATACAAAAAGATATGGTCCTTTTCCTAAGCACTTACAGACCAGTACAAGCTCAAATAAAACAAGGCATAAATATGTAGCACATCAGATCTTTGAAACTGTCCCTGTCATCAACATCTTGATGTATTTCTGGAAAAGCAAGCCTTAGACAATGTCAGCACTTTGTCTTCTCTCACACAAATTCCCCGACGAGCCCAAACTACGTGATTCAGCACTGATACACACCTGCTAATATCTGAAATACAAATTAGCTCAACTCGTGTTCCTCCAAGAAATAAGTGCATGCCAGCTATTGGGGTTTACTGGGTAAACATCTCATTCGGTGTCCTGCTGGTTAAAGGGAGTCTTTGTTTGAGCTAAATGGAAATAACGTCAAGTCTTGAGTATATGGGGGAACTTTTTTTTTTTTCTAGAAAGTATCCCTTACCTTTAAAGAATATACAAACTCCAAAATCCAAGAAATCTGTGGAATTTGGAATGACCTTTGCAGAAAGACGTGGAAATATGTGCTGTGAAACCAGAAGCATCTACACAAACATAGCACAGCAAGGACAACTGAAGGTTAAATCAACAAAATTCTGGAGCTAAAAAAAAAAAGAAAAATGCGCTAAAGACAGAGAAATCTGTTTTGTTCAGTGATACAAAATGACACACTTCACATTTTAAATTCTCAAGAATGCCACGAAGCAACACAAATATTGTCTGACTTTTAAAGGCTGTCTTTGAAAGGAAGGATGCAGCCCAAGAAACACTTGATTTCAGCTGAAGCCACAACCTATTGGAGATCTATGACTGCAGACTCAGGGCAGGCTGGATTAACCACAAGCAGTATTTGGCTGAGCACCAGAAGGGAGATATGGCCAGGAGCCTCCATTGGTGGTGTGTGACAGCCATGGCTCTAAAGGGGAGAGGAGAACGTGCAGCACCTAAGAGGCTGGCAACGCCACACAAGCCTGCATGAGTCACAAAGCAGAGCCACAGACACCTAACGAGGAAACTGTTTGCTAAGCAAAAGGTTTTGTGTTTTCTACTAACACAGTACCAACTCTATAGTGTCCTAGTTAGAAAGTCCATCTTTATGACCAACTGCTGCAAAGCCTGTGTGATCTAGGAACTGCCTCCTGCATATTGCTGAGGATGTGGGAAACACCTGGGGTCCAAGGCAGAAGGAGTTACAATGGACTCATGGTCATCACCAGGACTCAGGAACGACAGTAACAGAAGGAATTAAAAATTTTAACTGTCCATCAAAGATGAAGATTGGGAACCGACAGAAGTTAAAAGGATGCTTAGAGCATTTGAGATGTAGAAGAAATTTCTGCTAGCAATGAGCTGAGCGTGTGCATTCATGGAGCACAGGAAGCCAAAGATGACAGCGATTCCATAAAAAAAATGACAGCTAGGCATCGGAAAAAGGATAAAGAAATAGAAAATTTGTTTAACAGTGATGATTTTTTTAAAAAGGTCTTTACATGGATCATATTTTCTGATACAGCAGGGAAGGATTTATATACTGCAGTCAGCAGATAACAATGAAAATATTTACAGAACTGAATTCTTAGAAGATAGACAATATAAGAGATTCAGATAACAATAACACCATCTACATTAAAGGAGCTGACAATACATGAGAGGGAATTTTTGTTTTTTGAATAAAGTAAATTTCTGAGGATAACAATATGTAAAAGATAAACCCCCTTTTTAACTTGCTTCACTGAGTATTACCAATACCAAACCAAGCAGAACACTCTTAATTCTAAGTTCTCTCAACAAATGTTTAAACTAACTACAAACCGATATCTATTTTCTACCTTTAGCTGCTGTTTAGTCTTGTTTAAAATGTCAAATACATCCAGAGGGGGAGATAGAAAGACATGGATATTTACAGTAACATATTACCACGATAATGCAAGGTAAACTCACCAAGAATATAGTTTGGGAAGAGGTTTTCAGTGTTTTATGCATATGGGTGAAGAGACAATTAGATAAAAAGATAAAGCACCAAATTAAGAGAAAGGGGTTGAAAAGTTATCAAACAAAACATTTTAAGTTCATTCAATCGGAAAAACAATATACAGCAACACTAATGACAAAGAAGATATGGTTTGTTCAGACACTAAGAGAAAAAGAAAAACAATGCAAAATGTTACTACTATCCATTGCACAGTTAACCCTCAACTGGAATACTGTTTTCTCATTACCATCATAGCTACAATCTCCCAGAAAACATGTTCCTCTGAATGCTTTATTCCATGTTCTAAGTTTAGTCTCTGAAGTAGAAGATTAAATATTTGAATTTACTCTCTGTGGATGTCGAATCTAAGAAATGACCTAAGAGAAATATTTAAACTAAGGAGAGGGCAGAAAATATTCATTCATTCCATTTAAAAGAGTCTATAAAATGCAGTGCTTCAGTCTCAGTCAGTTTCAAGTGAAAAAATGCATGGGAAGTAATGATTAAAGCAAGACACAAGGTATTTGGAAATACACCTATATTGTTGCAGATAATTTCTTGATATTTACGAGTTTCTGCTCTATTAAAGTCAGTCACAAAATGCCATCATCACTTGTTACTTGTGGGATTCCAAATCTACACAACCACAGTACTTCCCTCTTCTTTCTTTTTGTCAGATATTCATAACTGGGCATTAAAATTAGCAATAAAAGCCACATAGAGCTAACATGAAAGAGTAAGATTCTTCACCCTGTGTTGTCACATTCATGTATCTCACTTCCTTGAAATTTTCCCTGAGATAGGAATTGGCTCAATGTTCTCTGACAACCAAAAGTATTTACAAAGCAAACAGAATTTAGGAAGCACTATAATGGCTAGAAAATGCTGTGAGGGATCATAATGGACAGATCAGCAGAGGATAATTACTGCAATTGAGGCATGCTCTTGTGAAATCCCAGAGAGAAAAGTAAGAACTTGGTTAAGTCTTTGCATTTCTTCAAAAAGAGAAAATTAAGTTTTATAAAGACATTCAAGTATACTGCGAGCTAAACAAAAACTTTATGCAAAGACCGTACTCTAAGCTCGCCCATCTAAAGATAAATCAATTTGTTACTGACAGAAAAGCGAAGAATTTTTACTTGAGTTCAGTGATTGTAACATGTGATAGATCAGCAAGATTTCCTATGAAGTCCTCTATTTGCCAACAAAAAGAAACAGAGCATTGAAAGACTGCGTGCAAGCTACCTTCATCATTAACAGTGCTTTTCACATCTTGATGGAGAGGTACAGCACTACAGTCTCAGGCATTCATTTACTGACTTCTCTTTCTGAGTGGCAATACAGGGCCTATACAATTAGTTTCATGTGGGGCTGCACTCTCTATAGGAAGAAAATATACCCAGAAGGCCCTGTTCTATTTATCTCAGAAAAGCAGTGCTAATAAAGGGAAAACAAAACCAAACACACACACACACACAAATCCACTGCAAACATAATCAGTCAAAGCTTCTTGGAATATTAATGAAATTCACATGGAATCTGCCAAGCACTGAGAGTTTTCAGATTTCTGGAGACAACTGTACTTTCTCAGTCTGGAATAAATGCAAAGATATTGACTAATTATTTATGGGACAGCCAATTATCTTGCACTGTATATCTAAGGCTGAACATCATGAAATGCTTATTAGTTGAGCAAGCAGGTCAGTGGAGCAATTCCCTTTGGAATGGAATGAAGGCAAGGAGTTGGACAGAGAAGCACCCTTAGCAAGAGTAATTCACTAATATAGATGTAATACTGCTCGATTTACTGAGGCGTTATACATCCAACCGACAAAACATTTCATGTGCCAGAAAATAACCTCTACATTGTCCCTGAGTTGAAGCAGAATGGTCTGGAGGTGCAACTGCTCAGTTCTTCAGTTTTTAAGAGACAACACTCAGAAGTTGAAGCTAGAAAGTCAAACAAGGAATGATATAGTTTTCCCTTGGGAATGTACAGACTCCAGCGTGCCCTCTGTGCCCTCCTTTCCTTCCAGACACAACACTGTTTTACCCCTTCATGCCATATTGTCATGAGACTCTTGGCTGTGCTGAAACATAGAGGTATCCAATAGTGACTCTCCTGTAATTCCTATCTCATTTTCAACAAAAAATTACATCCAATTCAATTTAAATCTCATTTGCCAAGGAAACAGTAGTCAGAAAAGAGCTCTGTATTCAAACTGAATGTTTGAGAGAACTCTCTGGGAGGATATAACTAAGTCAAGGTCTGTGTGACATTCATTATGAAAGCCATTGCCATGGTGCCCAGTCTTTCCTGACGGGCTGCTCAGCATCACGTGAAAGCTGCTTACTCCAGTTCTTCTTGCATCATGACTTGGTAACCAGGCATAACCACCCCTATAACATGTGAACATTTTATCCTACAGATATGGTATTTCTACACACATATATCCTACTGTGTTACCAAGATCACATCTCTGGGAACACAGCTGCAGAAGACAGCATGGATGGAAGCAAGCTGCCAAAGCAGTCTGTCTGGTCCATAATTCCACTGCCTCAGGAGCCAGAGCAGCACAAAATGGCCTACTGCCAGGCTGATTTCTTTCTCGATGGGCCTCATGCAACCTGTTACTAGCTGGCAAGCGTGAACTAGAACATCAGAGTTTGGGCGAGAGGAGATGTGGACAAAAATGTAAAACCCTCCCAGTTCACTGCTATGCCTGAAAGAAATCCAGCTGAAAATCCTAAATCAATTTAATTTAACCCTAAAAGGATAGATTAATTCTGTATTGCAGTAAGATCATGTTTTGAGCAGTAGAGGTTAATAACACATAGTGTTGCATACTTCCACTAATGTTCTCCAGTTCCTCATTTTTAAACTGAAATCCATAAAGAGGTCACAGCAGTAACTAGAGATTCTTTCTATGCCAATTACTGAGATGCTGGGAGGATAATATTCAGACTCTGATTGTGATTTTCCAAGTACACTAGGAGACTTGATTTTCATTCCTTCTTTCTCCATGCGGGAAGGTAAGAAACTGCCAGGAGGTGGATAAAGCAAGATGCTTCTATCTTTGCTGAAAGGCTTAAACACAGGTTCATAGTACAGGTGTATAAAGTGAATAGAAGCTCTACCAGGAAACTACCTCAAGAAGAAGAAACTAGGACTGAATGTTTTGGGGTTTTTTTGGACCAAAGGTAAATGAATATGAGTGGTCAGTACCAATTGGATTGACCCAACTGCTGCAGTGATCGTGTTTGTCTTCCGGTTTCTTAAAAAGAGGAGGAATGAATAATGAAATGAAAAATGAATGAAAAACAGAGAACAAAGTGGGATCTTGGAGGTATCTAGTGCAGAGTTGAGTGAGTTCAGTTACTGGTTCAGTGACTTTGCCCCAAGCTGCATTATTCTTCCTCTGTGTCTGAACAGTATTCAGGTAAATGAAAATTCTTAAAACAGTCACTGCCCAGCTCATCCTTGCAACTAAATGCCATCTGATGACAACAATCCTAGAAAAACACAACAAAATTTTCCCACATTCTTCAGGAAACTAAGAGCCAATTCATGCCATTTAATTGAGAAAGCAGTAAAAGTTATAACCACTAAAATCCAATTTCAGTGTATCTCTTGGAACAAGTAATCATGCTATCTTACCAAGATTCCATTACTCATGTCCCACATTGTTCCTGTTGATACCCAGTATATTCCTGACTTATTTAAAATTTTCTTTTAAAAAAATAACATTATTTGTAACTCATAGCTTTCATTCTTTACCATGTAGCCTTTTTGTCTCAAGCAGGCATGGCAAGAATATTCTGCTTTATCTCTGGTGCAAATAATGTGTCCTCTCTGAGCGAACCGGGAATGTGATCATGGAACACACAGAGTTATAATGATGAAGTTGCACTTACTGACTCCTTGCTATACATACTCTTTCCATTGGGTGTTGCTATGATATTAAACAGATTATACTGGGACTCAACGTATGCATACAGAAAGGCATGCCAAAGGTTTAAGGTCTCTGCCTATGTTGCTTTTGTCCACTGTTTGAGGCAGCCAGAGTCTGTTCTGCTTCACAAAGTTGGTGGTTTACTTCATTAGTTGGTGCTAAGAAAAATTGTTGGTCACCATTTTTAAAAAATAAATCTATCAAATGGAGCCTGGCAGCTTGCACTAAAAGTTATAAACTCTTTCATGAAGGTGATCTGACTAAAATTTGTATGTACATTACAGCATTCAATTACCGTACACAATAGCTGTGCAGATCACCCTCTTTTAATTAGAGTATTTAGTGCATCTTCTGCATAAATAACCAGGCAGCAAATAAGGAGGAACTCAATGAAAGTAACCAAAAAAGGAAATAGTTCAATGGAAGTTTAAAAAAAAAAAAAAAAAAACAAGAGAGAGAATAACCTCAGATGCAATTCTTGCAAGAACTTCCTGCCTACCGAATATAGCTCTTCAGACACGTGAGGAAGAAGTCTGCAGATTTGTGGCCTTGGGTAGGTACTGTCAAGCACTAAGAATCAGGCAAACGATCACTAAACTTTGCACAGCTGATGGCCACATAGACAACAGATTTCAAAATTTTCATAAAAGATTTCAAAAGCAAGATGCTGGCTGGAACTCAGCTTTCAATGTGGCATGGACACACCAATGAATGTATTCCGTGGGTATTGCCAGAAAACAGCAGAATTTTGTTAAGTTATGGCAAGTACAAATGGTATAAATTCTCTTCATATTTGACATATCCTCAGTTAGTATTAAGAGCTGTTGCTTTTAATATTAATAACAGTAGCTACTGACACTAACTAGTAAGGAATACATATTTACTACAACCTGAAATCCTGTCTGTTTTACAAACTATAATGTAGTTGCAGATACAGTTATATTCCTAGTTTGTTAGAAAAGCACTGGCACTTACTTTTATGTGGCATTTACTCGAATTGGAAAAAAAGTCACACACAACAGATGCATTTAAAAGGAAAAAACACAGTAATACACCATGACTTTTTATATGTACTTGAACTTACTGCTCTCAAGCATAAGTGATTGAATAATACGAACTTAGGTAAGGAAGAAGTCACTATGGCTCATAGAGGACAGTCTTCAACTGTAGCTGTATCCCCTCTTAGTAGGGCCAGTAATATTCATAATTAATCAACATAAATTCATACGTTTCTATATTCTAAACTCTTCCGTGAATTTTAAAATTCATAGCGATGACTAGACTTACCTGGTAGACCAGGTGGGGTTTTCAGATATTTGCCATTAAAATGTTGAATTACTACTTCACATTTTTCTGTAGACTCCATTCTGGAAAAGAGAATAGGATGGGGGTAGAGGGAATATGTGTTACTAGACTGTTATGAAAGCGCTCTGTCAGCAAAAACAAAAAGCAAAAGGAGACAAAAAGGACAAGCACAGATGCCGAGAGAAATCTTCAAAGCTGTTCTTGCTGATTTCTGCAGAGAAACTGGTTGAGCTCATTATGGTACGGTGTGGCTTGTGAGAAGGACCTGCCACCCTCAAAGCGTGCAGCTGCACTCCCAGCTGTGTGTGAGCTGCCGCAGTGTCAATGAACAGTCCCCTTTTGGCTCCGGGGGATCACCCTGAACAAGGACATTCTTTATGCTCTCATGTGCTGCTTGGAAAGGCAAAGGACGTGTTTCTAGATTCCTTGTGCGCCCAAAATAACTTCAAATGGCATGAAAAAAAGTATACAGGATTCGGAGTAAAACCTCAGAGGATTAAGCAATAATTATTAAGGATGAGAATGCAAGAAAAGTAACCTGCAAACACAAACTGCATAGCAAAACCAAAGACAATGCATATATGCATATTACAACATAAAGCCAAATTTTGAGTGGACAATAATTTACATGTAATATTAGCAGGTGAAATGCTTTACTGTTCATCTCCTATGACCACAAGATAACTTTCAGCATTGAGACATTAAAGCATTACCGGTGACCTTCTACATATATTATTGAAGAAGCTGTAAAGAATACAACGCTACTAGTCAAATCCAAAACCACGGTTATACCACATCAGGGAATTCACCATGCTTTCAGGTCTTGGAAACCACAGAGAACAGCTGACTTTGCTACAGCGTAGGTATAGCAACATGGGAAAAGATGAAAGAGAGAAATGGGGAGCTAGTAATAGAGAGAAAAAATCATATTGTATTTGTTTTTCTCAGAAAAATTGCATTCAACCCCCAAATTCAGTGCTCCTTCAATATACAAGTACTTACCCCAGATACTCCCCATAAGATAACTCCACTGACATAAATATTGCTTACTTCTCACCATGCTAGATCTTCTAAAAATGAATTTAAGCAACACCCTTCCTGTCACATGGTTTTGGAAGACTAATATGCATGGCTCGTGGAGTTTAGAGCAGCATTTTGTCTCCCATTGTATAAGTTTGCCAGAGTTCAAAGAACCATGCACAACCATCAAAAAACCCCAAAACAAACAAAACCAAACCCCTAGAAAAACTCCTGATTGCCTAATTGATAACTCTGAACAAGTCAAAGTCTTTTGTCAGTTTGTTTGTTGTGGAAAAGTTCAAAATCATCCCTTCCAGGGTGTATCAGTGCACATCATGTGGGCTTGGCCATTTCTACAAGCACAAAGACAGCAACTTAGACTGTTCACTTTGGCTTCATTCAGATTTAACTAAGCGAATGTCTGCACCGAGCCTTTAGAGACTCTTGTCTCTGGAAGAATAAATGCAATAAAAGTCTGTTTTCTGTAGCTGCAGGCGCTTAGTGTCAAACCATGTTATGTTGCACCACACAGCAGTGACAATTTCATTTTAATACATGGGGCGCATTTTAACAAGGCAAAGCAGTCCCTGCAAAGAATGCAATATATAAGCTGCCAAGTGAAAGAGACTCAGTGCACTTCATGCATTTTATGTGGGAAGAGAATAAAAGTGAAACCCACAGTGTTCTGGGACAAAAAGGCCGTCATTCGAATAGCACTCTAAAAAAGAATGTGCACATTTTCTTCTCAAGTTTCACAATTAACAGCTCTCAAATGCCATTGCTAGCTATCTGTAATCTGGCACACGCTTCGCTTGAAACCGACACTGGCATTATCGACTCAGTTTGAAAAGGCAGCACAACAGACAAAGCCGTCTATACATGTTCCCTTCAGATGTGTTGCTGAGTAACAACTGCCTCCATCCCTCCTCCTCCCTACCTGGGTTCCCGTGTGCTTTCTGCACCGTGTGTCTCTGGGGTAGAGCCTCCTCCCGGCTGCACCAAGGCCAGCCTGGCAGCCACTCACTAATTAGGCCCGCACCTATCCCAGGGCCACCAAAGTATGAATTACCATTTTCATTTGTCCACAATACAATGTTTTCTTAGAAATAACCCTTTCAATTTGTGTTGTGTTCAGGATGATTAGCTCACTAGCTGTCTGGGAAGCATCAGTGGTAGAGAACAACCAGATGTATTACTAAAATCATCTGTGACTTGCCATCACAAGACCCCAGGTTTAGTTTCGTTAGAAGTCTGATTAACATCAACCATTTCGGTGGTAAAGTCTATGGCAGGCACCTACCCAGATGCTGAACCTATCTGCACACATCAGTTCAGACATCCCTCTTTCTGTTCTTGTTTGAGCCACAAAGACTAGCCATATCTGGGAAGAGGGCAAATAAAAATATACTTTTCATAGGTTCACAATAATAAATTATACCTACATTTTCATTAAAAATCTGTGGTACATCTTTTATCACAGAATGTGCTTGGAAACTCAGTGAGATGGACAAAATATGCTTTTTTTTTCATGAATTTATTCTCATCCTAAATAGAAATGTTGGTTGAGACTCATATTAAAAAAAAATTACAATTAGCAGGAATGTTTCAAGTTTAAAAGTTAGCCTCCAAGGGAGAGGTTTTCTAAAAAAGAACACCATCAGAGCACAGGGAAACTTGGGGGAAGAACAGTCTTTAATCCATTTTTTTACTATTGGGGCTTTTTTTCATAAATGATAGAACAAAAACATGGCAACTGATAATATTCTGGAAAAGAGATTAATATCTTAGATGCTTCAAAATCTTCTACTGAAAGATACAGATATTCAACTCTCCTCTTGGAAAAAGGAGAACATCAGCTTCACACGGTAATAGAAATTTGCATCTGCTCAGATCATTCACAAAGTATCGCTTTCCAATTCCCTTCAACAGCATGGTTTTGGTGATGATCCTAAGAGGATCTTAGATAATTCATGTTTAAATCCAATTTGCAAATAACTATAACGCATCTGAGTACTGTTTTGAATCAGGAAATGTACTGTAGAAAAAAAACAGATTCAAAGTATCAAAGTATCAAAGCCATACACCAGATTCTCATTATATTTTTAAAGGTAATGATAATGATCTGAAACAAAGACACTAACAAAACTATGAGAACTTATTTTCACCTTCCAATTTATTCTTATTTTATGTGCCCGTGTATCTCCAGGTTCTGGAAAGTAAATTGTAAAGTTCCAAAATACAATATGAGTAACTAGACTGTCTATATTCTATCCAACTGGAAAGGAAGTGAATTTATAAAAAAAAAAACAACCTGAAAAGAAGAAATGTTTTTATGATTTTTTTCTGGGCATAGTTTGCAAATTTAAGATACTTTAATATGAGTAGTAAAGGAATAAAAAAAATTGGGAGTGTTTAAGCAAGTGTCACAAAATTTGATGTTCTCATCTTGCTACAAAATATTTATGTTAGGTCATTTAAAAAATGTATATTAGTCTTTCTACAGATGACAGTGGCTCCCAAGTAGTCATTATAGGTTGTTATAAGTAATAGGGAATGCTTACCACAAAAAAAAAAGGAAAAGGAATTTTTTAAAAAAATAAAAGCTCTTACACATGCTTATTATGAAGATTGATGCAGTGTCAAGAAACAACTTCATAAAATTTATTCACAAGGAATAACACGATGATTACACAATTATTACATGAGAAATATTTAGTACTATGTAATTACCAGTTAATGGTAAAATGTGGTTTTGGTTTATGTATATCCTATAGTCACTTTGCTTAATAATGTAAATGAGAATCAGGACTATATGCTTTTATATCCAGAGTAAGTATTCAAAGAATAAATTGTTACTACCACATTTATGTTACGATCAGCATATGAATATTGTTGTTTCCTTGTAAGAGCAGGGACAATAAATCTTTGAGGGCAATGTTTCTTTATTATTTAAGGCATTTTGCAAGGAGGGAAGTAGGTAGGTGGCAGGAGTATTACAGAGCAGAGGAGTCCAAAGAACTAACTAGAATATATAGCACAGTAGTGACAAGAAACAGGTACATTTGAAAGAGAAATTAAGCAGAAAGATTTAACTGCAAGGAAGATGATCCACTGGCACACATTAGATAGAAAAGAGGTGGTTTTCTTTTTCTCGTTGATGACTTCTGAAAGTTGTATTTTAGTAAAAGACAAGTATTATATCAATATTAGGTAACTGGGAGTACTTCAATTGTCTGTGATATAAAAGAGGTCAGAAGAAATGATCTTCAGGTCTTAAATACGCTAAAGCTACAAGATAGGTTTGATTAGTATGAGGTTTCTTAGCACCTCATTATGTTCTGCTCTTCATTCTTCTATGGCAATTTTTGCTAATTTCTTTAATTGATTTCACTAATTTAATTCCACGTAGTCTAAGACCCTGATGTGGCTGTAACGTGTGATTTTCTTCTCTCTTGTCACTGTCTTAGGTCTCTTATGTTCCCAGCTTTTCAGCTGGTAAGAGATTGCTTCAAGATGTTTGTGCTTTTTGGTTTGAATCCACTTTTTGCTGGAAAAAACTTCTCCCTTTGTCATTTACAGCCTAGGAAGAGAGATTAATTTTGACAAGTTCTCCTCATCACTCATAAAATATGTCTTGCCTGTATATTCTTCATGTTCAGTCCTGTTTGTATGAACAACAGGAGGTTGTTTACTATCTCAGATGAATACACAAAATCTGCAGAAACTTCTCCAGTGAGGAGTAGCTATAAGTACTGTGCAGCATGACCCATTATACCAAGGTGACTGTTTTGAGCTGCCTGAGTAAGTATTCTTGCACAGAGATACACTGCTCTCCATGGAGAAACCTCTTTGCTTCAGAAGAAATCCAATATAACTAAATGACACCTAGGTTATGCTGAAAAACCCTGAAAGATGAAGGGCTTCCTTTGAAGAAAAGAGCATCCAAATTAAATACTTGGCTCTACTGATTTACTTCAGTGGAAAATGGAGCACATTCATACCTACTGAAATCCATGCAAAATTTCTATAAATAGAATAATGATCCTGTGGGGGCTCACAATCTTGTTTCCCATTTTCTGTTGCTCCCTTTCAGTTGCTGAGTCAAATATGATTTCTAAAACTAAATTTAAGACATATAAAACACAGACAAGCAGGGGATAAGTTTAATGGAAAACATATGCAGGCACAGGAAAGCATCCCACTGAAAGCTCTTTCAGAAGAACAAGGCAGGGAAAAGACAAGGATGAAGACCAAACTCCCAACAACAAAATGGGCTCCACTACAGAGCCCCTGGCTCTGTCACAAAGGGATGGAAGTATCTCTTTTGCTATATCCTTTTGCTCTGAGAGGATAGAGAAAGCTAATTGAGAACCTTTTGACTTTGGTCATTTGCTGGGAACAACATCATAACATTATTTTATGACAGTTTGTGTTGGACAAATTTTCTCATGTTACTGGAAAAGAATAGCATGAACACACAGTCATTTCCACCTAGACCCTGGCTGATTTATGCTACTGTCTTCACAGTCTCAGGTTAAGTATTATACTGGTGCCCGCCAGCAGTGCAATACTTGACTGTCTGACTGTCAGCATTTCCATCATAAATTTCTGTTTTCAGAGGCTTATGACTTCGTTGTAAAATGTCGCTCGGGGGGTGAATCTTGCAAGGTCGTTTTAAGTTACAAGGCAGCAAACAAAATAAAAAAGTTAGTGTTTTCTAACTCTTTCTTTGCACTTTATCATTTAAAAGGACCTATAAATTGCTTGCTCTGCTGCTTAGCTAAGTGTGGTATATGTATGCATGGTATTATTAATACTACTATCTCTATAGGGAGGGTTCTTAAATAGCATCTGAATGTTATTTTACTGTGGGGTTATAAAATGCAATTTTTATTTAATTGATTCCTTGGTATCAGTAAGCCCCTTCCTAAGGTACATCCCAATGCCTCCTTGTCCCCTTTTCTATGTTCTAAGGAGTTCTTCAATTAAACTCACAGTACCTCAGGTTTGGATTATGAAAATTGATCAACCAGATTATCTGACTCCTAACTTTTCTTGTTCCTCCCTCTTCATCTTTAAGGGCTTCATATCCATTTTCTAGTCCCATTGATACTTGTCCTAGGATCCTGCCCCGCCTGTGCCTCTCTGGAGTCTACTTCTTGCTGTGGCAGTTTTCTTAGGGAGGTAGTGAGTCTACCAAAATTTGGTCCAGATTGCAATGAGAGAAGGAAATGCGAGGGTCTTGGAGATAAATTCTCCATCAGACCTGCCAAGCACCCTGCAGTGGTGCTGTGAGCCCCTTCCAGGGAGGCCCTTCAATGGAAATTTATCACCCCAGGCACTGGAATATTTTACAGATATCACATCAAGTCTTTAGGACATGTTTGGGATTTCCAGTTTCATCTGAGATATCTAATTATAAAGCGAGTAAGATGTAGGATGTGACAGATCAGTCTTCTGACTGAAGGTAGGAATGAACTTCATAATATCTAAGTCTGCACTATCATCCCAGATGATGGATTTGTTCAAGCTAAATTTATAGCACCTTTATAACTGCCTTCAAGTAAACCCTGGAATAATGAAGAACAAAGCATTCCCCCTCTTCACAAATGCATTCTTAAACTGCTGAGATGTTCTCTATTCCCTGGTGCTGCTGACACTTTTTTGCCTCCAAAGTAGCATCATCATTGATTCTCAGAAATCTCACTCTAAATATTCCCCCTTTTTGCTGTTAGCAAAACAGCACTGCTTCTTTGGCTCCACTTTGATTGTGGACATTATCTTCTCACACCTTAACAACTGGAACTCACCCTTTATGGGCCTGTGGAAAGCCAGGTCTTCCAGCACATACCATTACCTCTTCATAAGTGACAATAAACCCATCTTCAGGATGAAGTTAAATACTTCCCTCCGTGCTCTTAGTACATTCTGCTATCCAGTAATTCCTGCCTTCCTCAAAAACTCTCTCATTACCCCTGATCTGCTTTTAATTCACACCAACAACATTGCTAATGTCCCATCTGCAAAATTCAAATCATTAGAGATCAGCTTTAAAAGCATCTTGAAAAAAGTCTTCAAATCCATTTTCTATAGCTTTTCTTCCTTTGCTCTTTTTTTTTTTTTTTTTTTTTTTTGAGATTGAAGGACTATGTTTCATTCTAAGTCCTGAGGAATCCACTTACACTTTTTAAATGAAAGATCAGATGCTGAAGTCATTAGATCACTCCCAGCAACACGGATTTAAGAGAAACGCCTACCATTTTAAGCCTTGTGATGAAATCCTGTGTGAAGTCGAGACTGCTTCATTCCCTCTCTCGACATGCAATCTTGAAACAGACTGAACTCAAAATTTCTCATCTGTACCTCCTCCTTTTTCCAATTCCCTGCTTCTGTAGTATTTCTTCCTCTTCATTTTCTCTCTCTGCTCTACAATAGGCTGTGTTTAGTCCCAGCTTCTGCTTGCCGGTGGCAGCAGAAACCCACGCTGCCAAACATGCAGCAAATGAGTCCCGCAGAATGCCAGCTACCACGGAGAGCCTGGAGCCAGGTAGTTCCAGCTTTGAAGTACAAAGCACAGGCAAGGGTGAGGCAGAGGCAGGTGTCCAGAGGTTCTGGCAATTCCCTTTCAACTGCACGGACCTCTGCAGAGCCCCAGTCGGAGTATAAAGCTTCCCTTCTCTGGCCCCTTGCTCGTAACTCTTCTTCCCACAATTTCCCCTGGGACATACCTGGGCACAGTTGAGTTCAAGCCATAGCTCTGGAATGTTTTGGGAAAAATCTGTTCTGTTACTTTTGATGGAAGCAGAAGAAAGGAAATATTTTCCCAACTTAAAAAGAGAGTTAGTTTTGTATGCTCATACTTTAAGAGGATGAACTGTAATGTGGCCAGACATGACTCAGATGATTTTGATCCAAGGACATTTGAAGTTACCTGGTTTGTAAATGATTAAGTAATCACCTGCAGTACTATGAAACTGCTAATCATACCCATTTAGGAGAAAAATCTGACAATACCTGTCTACTGTCTTTACTTCCGATTGCTTTTAGAAGCTACTTATTTTGAGATTGACTATTCATATAATTGAACAGAATCAAAAAGTGATTTTTTTTTAATTATCATAGTGCTTAATTAATGACTTGGAAACACCAAATTTCAAAATTGCTGGATGTTGCTTCATTGCAATATATACAAAGTTAACTTTCTCTCCTGTTCTTCTGTGGCTCTTTTAAGAGCAGTGCTAACCAGCACGGGGCATTTCCACAAGCAGGCAAAATACACGGCGAGAGAAGGCGCCAGGTCGGAAGGTATAATAGCCAGGATCACCACACAGGTTGCTAATGTAAACTTAAGAAATCTTACCCGGACTGAAACAGCTGCTGTCCCCTAACTGTACCATATTTATACCCACTCAGCACGTGCTCACACTGTAGATACTCCAGAATGAAACCTTTATGACCATCTGCAAAGCTAAACAAATTCATCTATTTGGACTGACATGCAGCAAAAAGATACCAAATAGAACTTTACTGCAAAACGAAGGTCAGGTGGGTCATATAATTAAAGCTTGTGCTGATAATTGTGCAAAGACAAAAGTCAGCATTCAGCCACGGTTCTGAACCTCTGGATTAATATGGCCTCCTTCAAGTCCATTGGAGACCTGCACCACTTTGGTGGAGTGAAGCTTTACTCATCTGGCATTTGCCTGGTAAATTATACAACCTTCTTGTTACATCACTAAACATTTCTGGAAATACATTACATCATTAAATATATTTCCACAAAGTAATGTTTTTTAAACGTGTATTTATCTGTGAGTTACACTCATCTATATCTAGTGAGCTAGAAAAATTCATGTTATTATCTGCAAGAACGCATAAGGAAATGTGTCATCTTTCAGCACAACTGTTTTGCCTTTTTTCTGTTTGAATTCAGACAGTATTATCATAACGTTCTTTGCGCATTTCACATCAAGGACAGAGGTAACACTTATCTTGGAAGTTACCTTTTTATCATACAGTACCTGATTTTGCTCCACGGTGTTATGACACTAACAGAAGTGCTATGATATACAAAGATATGGTATATTTCAAAGAAATCTGCAAGCTATGTCCTTTTGCCTCCTCTACAAAGTGCAATGTTATGAATATTGTGTAGAAACAATTATTTGAGACCTTCTTTTGAAGCAAAAGATGGATATATTGCAATTTCTCCTCTTGCTTGCTTTTTCAACACCTTTCTATATATAGGTCTCTATTCTTTAGCTTTTCCAAAGAAAACTATTTGATTTAAGAATGTTTCAAGCTGAAGAGAATCTATGTAAATATTCCCTGAGAGTAAACATGGAAACTCATCTGTCTGTACTGACAAAGAACTACATGGTAATAATATGTTGCCCATTCTGTCTAAAATATCTGAGTACTCCAACAGGACTTGTTATATGCAAATCTTTCTTCTTAAGCTCTTCTCACAGGCTTGAGTTCCCTGCAGCTTTCAAGGAAGCCACGGTTCTTCAGTTATAGTTTCTCTCCTTTACTCTTCCAACTGCTGAATTTATTTTGCTAAACATTTAAACATTTTTTTTAACTAGGTGTGTGGTTTTGGCTGGAGGACATTTGTTATTACCCAAGCTTTATACTGCATGGATAGCTCACCATTCCGAGTGATTTTGGTTATATATACAATATATACATACAATGAACTAATTTTTAGAGCAATGAAATTAACATCCTTCTGCGCCAGTATTCTTCAGCTTGTCAGAAAGAACAGACACACAATCTGATAAAGGTACTGCTCTGCATTTTCCATAGCTATGAGGCTTTAGAGTTGTGGAATTGTCACTATTTTCAAAGGATCAAAGCCAAAAAAAGGTGCATTAATCAAAAAACAGTAAAGTTTTCACCTGGCAAAGCCGACTCCTCTGCTGACTCCATTAGCATCTCTTAATATTCTGGTGGATATGACATGTCCAAAGGGTTTCAGCATATTCTCCAGTTCCTGCTCATCCATGGAAACGGGTAAATTTGAGATGTATAGATTTGTGGGATCTTGCTCTTGTTGCTACGATAAAATAAGAGAAATATCCTCAGTTAGGCTTAGCACAATAGAATAGCTTATGGCTCATACAATGTGGGCTACTCAAAATAGGACCAAGCCAAGAATTTACAGCTGCTTTAGAAGCAAAGCTGGGCAATCTGATCACAACGACAATGTAGTTGCCAGATTTCTGCGAACTTTCATGCATGTGCTTCATTCTGTGCGTGACTGCTCTTACTGAACTCAGTGACACTACTCATTTATAGAAAATTACTCTCATGCACAAGCGTTCTTGGGTTTGTGTCCTAATTTAGCAAACAGATTGTGAAAAAAACATGATTTCCACAAATGTGCTCACTCTTAACATAAATACAGAAAGAAAACTCAACGCATGTTTCAAGCAGATGTGCCTTCCAGCCTGCAGACTTCCCATTCAACCTGTTCATCATGAACAAGGTTGGTCGGAAACATGTAACGCTTTCCATGGTATCTTTTCCCTTTCTCTCCCCCCGTCCCGCTCCCCAAAATGTCTTGGCTGATAATGTGCAACAAGAGCTAACTGGGTGGGAGGTAATCCTGCAGTTCAATATAAGGTCCCAGTGAGATAGATCACATGTTTATTCCCAGACTGAATTAAAATATCTTATACAATAGAGTCTGTAGTATGAACAATTGAGAAAACAAATTTGAAGACAGCTTTCTTGTTCCATTTCAGATTTTTAGGCTAAGTTTCCAATTTTGGCAACCATTACAACTTCTAATCTTGCTGAACTACTGCAAAGAAACACGAAAGAGGCATAGATGCTGTATGTAAAATAAGTGTATTACAGCACTAAATAAAAACCTTGTCTACAAACAACCAGGTTTTGATTACATTAAATCAATTTACCTAAGCCTTTGCAAATTTTCATGGCTCCAGTTCCATTATCAGTGATACGAGCTTTACATAATACCTGATCATCAGTCAGTACAAGCCTGAATGGGATCAGGCATGACTGCAGAATTTTAGCTAATGCTTAATAACCAAAAAAATAAGATACAATCTCTGTGCTGTGCAGTAAGCCAACAATACCTCACCTGACAAAGTCTTTTGAGACAGATTTTTGGATTCTTTTTCATTACACATTTTAATGGGCAGAATTAATTTGTACTTATTCAACACTGATATTTATGACAACAGTATTATCTTTTTTTTTTTTTTGCTATGAGGTGTCCTAAAACCAAATTAATAATTTTGCAGCAGCAACACAACCTTACACCAAAGAAATTACACACAGTCCCGCAGCCATCTGCCCTGGTTTAACTAAACTAGTTTCCAATTACCTTCCATTACAATCAGTGCAGATGTGTCTTGTTAAACACCAAGAATTACACATCCTATTTCTAGAAGATGTATGAAGACAGAACCAAGATGTCTGCTTCATCACTGCCCTGCACATTCAAGGCCTCAAAAATGGAAGCAGAAACCGTTTCAAGCTGTGATTCACACATCCCACCTTTGCAAGGACAAGAATGACTAAACAAAGTCTAGCTCAGCTAAATACCAGAGTGGGAAGGAAAAGACAGTTGTTGGTTTCCCTTACCCCAGGCTGAATAGAAATTTTAGCTCTTTCAGACAAGAAAAGTTTCAAATGAATACCCCAAAGGGTCCAAAACCAGGAGGTGTGTAACACTGTTTTACTGCATAATTTGGATTCTGACCTCAGAGCTGTGAACATTTGCCTTTGGACATACTGCTTAATGCCCGTTGCATTCTAGCTTTGCATCTCCAGACCCATTAGCCCACGAAACAGCACATTACCAGGCAGGTTTAATTCCCCACTATTTTACAAAACAGGAATAAAAGAACAAAGTAGGCACATTTTCAAGCTGCTGTCTATAAAAATATACCCAGTTATTACCACACCTAATAGAAAAGGGCAGACAAGAGGAAAACCACACACAGACACAAACAGCAAACCTACTGCAAATTGAACTGAAGTTACAACCCCCAAATCTAGAAAAACATTCTTTCCCTTCCCAGTCATCTTTCCCTGCAGTCATCTTCCTTTCTCTCACTTCAATTTACATTCATAGAGATCCAAAAGCTAGTTCCTCTCCAATAACCAAAAGATATTAGTAAGGGGTCAGAACTGGTACAGCATTGACAATGCGAGGAAAATCATGCAAAAAGTCCTGGAGGGAAGGAAGGAAGGAAAAGAGGGGAATATGAGCTTCAGATCACATTTTAAGCTTTGGAAAAAGCAAATAAAAGCCCAAAACTTTTTTATTTCTTTATTATTTTTTTCCCACATTTTTTCCCCTTTTCTGTATGCAAACTATTGAAGTTTTATTGCTTGCTACTTTCTATCTCCTCCCCTGCAGGCCACAGAAGTAAAGGAAAGATATAGCAGATTAGGAAGCATCTTGATTGTTACTAAGTACTTTGAGCAATGGAAGCAGTTAAAGCAGAGGCATTGTAGAATCAAATGAAAGCAGAAAGGTTTGCAATTCCAATAGGAACAGTTTTTCAGAAATAAACACATCGTTATGCAAACCTCTACCCATTGATTGGTTAAGGACTTGGATTAATCAACCAATCCATGCTCAGGGACTGACATCCCTTGTCAATATTTAGAGAAAACCTAACAGTTTTATGCAGATGAGATTCCCCTAGCCAAAGGACAGACTAATATGAAAAAAGAAGTTATGCATCAGTAACTGCACAACAGCATTTGCTTTCACTGAAGCAATTCAGTCCCGCAGAATATTAAAATGAGAACTTTTCTTTTGACTACTCAGTTTTGAAACTGGGGAAAAAAAAAAAAAAGAATCACTGCCAGTGCGTCTCAGTTCTGGAGTAGGAACACATAAGCCTTTTCTCTATGTTAGAGATTAAATGCCATTATTTTAAATATCCATGGAAAGTTTAGTTACACTCCTAGGATGAATGAAAGAGTAGCAAGGCCATAGTCACTCCCTCACAAGGATTTACCAAGCCTATCTTTTATCAACAAGATAAACAAGAGCTGGAAGCAGAGAGAGACAGATGAGGCCACTCATGCCACCTCCACAACGCAACACTGTTTTCTAAGAAAGGAAAAAAAAATCCACATTATTTTTCCTTACTATACAAATACAACATTTAGAAAAATACCCCTTTCCTTTCCAGAGAAATATCATTCCACAGAAGGCATATCTCACACCACAAACTGAAACAAGATGAAATGCCTTCTCAGCAATGAAGCCTGGAGCTTTACAGAAGCAGTGTGGAGTCTGCAGCCAGACTCCACGGCCACCTACCCTCACAAGTGCCACTTTCTCAAGCTTGGTTCCCCCTCCCAGCCTCTGGCACCAGGGGCTCCTTGAGATCTTTCTCAGCTGTGCAGCGATGCCCTTTAGAGCATGAAGGTGCTGATACATGCTCCTTGTTTTGCCCAAGTCTTTTCACCCCAGATTCCCCAAGCTCCTGTGTGACATACTCGCTTCCCTGGCCCCGTGTAAACGCCAAGCTTTTTGGCATGAAAGGCAATGTTTTACTCTTCAAAATGTGCCTGTACGTTAACAAGACGAGCCTAACAAGAACCTTAAGTCCAAGAACCGTAAGTCCAAGCAGCCCGCAAATTACTAGCCTTTCATCATCCTAACTACTTGACAGTAAGGCTTTTGCTTTCAGTGAAGGATCACATCTCAAGGTTGCAGAACTGGTGACAATAGTGGCATCTGGATCCGCACAGGCCAGGCTCCCCCTGACTCATTCAATTCTTTCTGTGGCTTTTCACTGGGTGTTAAAAAATGCTACTTCCCACCTTGGGATGCTAAAATCCCTTTTATTATTATTGTCTAGTCCCAAACTAGACAGACTGAGCAGTCATCAGTGAGATAGCTGAAAATCATTTGTGTGATACTCATGGACACTTCAGAACTGTGTTTTCCTCTTACCTCCCAAGTATTTTGCACAGGAATAGAAGGGCTTTGGAGGCAGAAACCTACAGGGTCCCCACAAACACCTCCAACAGCACTATGACTCAGATGCCCCACAACTGCTGATTTTGAGACACCACAGTGGGGCCACCAGCCAAGCAGAGCCCCCACCACTGCCTGGGCTTCCCAGTCCCTGTCCCACTTTCCTCCCCTCCAGACCACGCCAGTCACCAGGTTCATCCCACACTGCAGGGGAATGACACACACCCATTGACACAGTCTTCCCAAAGCATAGCTGCCTGTCAGGTTTAATCCCCTACATGTGAGAAGATGCTCCTCAAGAGGAACCAGAGCTGCGGGTTGGGAGGAAGAGGAAGGGTCTGCTAGGAGCAGCAGAGGGCTAGCTGCAGTGTGGCAGCATGGCTCCTCTGCCTTTCTCAGACCTTGTGTACCAAATGCGGCTAATTAATGGGTACAAGACCAGGCCAATTTGCTGCTTTTTGAAGGGAAGGCAGCTGTGGAGCCTGCTGTGTGTGCCAGCTGCAAAAGCATCATGCTCAAGGCATGCAAACTTGCAAGCACAGTCTTAAGGCACCATCAAAAGCCTGCTCCTGGACATTCTCACTGAAGCTCATTTTACCCAAGATGCCCCATATGACAGCCCAAGGAAGATCACATTTTCCAAGTACAGCTTGCACTTGCTCCGCAGCCTCAGAGAAACATGGGTGAACTCATCCAGTCACAGCCCCAGCCCTCTGAAAGCCTGGCGCAGCCTCACACCCTAGACTGAGCACATTCTGGGGTCCTGGTGTGTGCCAGTTTGTGGGTACACTTAGTGCCACAGAATGGGCCAACAACAGAAAAAAGAAATTAAGCTAATTGAAGCTCCACCCCAGACAAGTGCAGGACATTTTGCAAGTTGCTTTGCTCCCACTCCAGCCTGTTTCACCATCATTGCAGCTCAAATACCTCAGTTGCTCTGGCCTGGGGGCTCCAGGGGCACTTCGCTGGATCCATATGCTCTAGTTAGGCCACTGGCTGTGGGGTGTACCCAGTAGACAATCTCAAACTGGCCAAAACCACTACTCGGAAGGTTTAAAATTGTGAATACTGCACACTAAGAGCCAGTCAAACCCAAGTTTTCAATTAGCTCAGAACATTTCCAGTGTTCAGCAGCAGGTGTCCTGTTGCAAGGCTGTGGAGTTCAGCAGTCAGAAGCAGTCGTACTGGGGAAACAGCCAGAAATTCTGTCACTGCCTTTTAGCAAGAACTGGGCCAGTCACTCAGCTCCAAAGGCCTGTGCCAAGGAGGCAGAATAAGTTTATAAGGTAGAGGATTTGAAACACACTAAACCAACAGCATCTGAAATGGATAAAACCCAGTGGAGGGTGTGTTGCAGCTCAAAGTTTGCCGTTTCCTTTGCTTGACCCTCTTAGCCACTCCTGAAAGAAAGGACAATGCTCAGATGGGATTTGCCTCCCATCTTGAAATAATCTTTGGAAGCAAAACAAGAAAAGCTGAAAGAAAAAATTCCTGCTGGTGTGAGATGAGGCTGGGTCTCTTTATGTAGTACATTTAGTAATGCATTCTTTAAAGACACGTGTAGGGAGGGGTGGGCAGCTTCTAGCTACATTCATTTTTCCCCAAAAGAACTCAAACTTCCTGTAATCTCAGTAGGGCTGCAACCCTAGTGGTTTTGGTTTATTTGGGAACCCTACATACCAATTCTTTTTATTCAACCTATATTTTTTCTCCTTAGAGCAGCTTGCTCTAGCAAGCTAAGCACTGATTATTAGCTCAAATGATTCATTTTTCCATCTTCCAAACTTATCCTGGGAATAAAAGTTCATACACGGATCAATATAAGATTCTGAACTCCTCTTTTTAAAGATATAATCGATATTTATATTAATATACCACATCCGTTTCTTGTCTTTAATAAATTGAGACTTCATCATATTAACATTGACACAGGTCAGTACTAAAGCTCACCTTTAGAAGCGTGGTCCTGCCTTTATGAACATTTGAGATCCAGGTTTAAATCACCCTCAATTTATATTTTCCCCAAACTAGTTCATCTCAGCCTAATGGCCACTGCTCGGACCTTCAGGCTATATACGTAAGTTCTCTCCTTTAAAGATCTAGGTTGAACTTCTGTCTCTCCTCAACAAAAAAATAGTTACGCTTTTTATGGAAAAAGCCATTTATGTGGAACATTTATATTACACCAGATCATTTATATGAAAACATTTCTATGCCATTTCATAAATTTTCCAGTGTTTGCTTAGTATTTTAGAAACTGTAGCTGTATGGTAGCATCAGTCTCATCTTCAGTTTATTAGATTATTTCTAAACTGGATTCTCTGCAAGCCACTGAGCTTAAATGAAATTTAGAGGAAGCATGTAACATTTTCTCTCAGTAGATTCACATTCAATATCTCTTCTTGTTGTTTTATTATTTAATATTTACTTTTTTAGTACTGCACATCATGACAACTTTCCAGGACACCTGAAATAGATATTCATTCGAAAACTGATATGATATGCATTTGATTGGATTCACACACCAAAAAGCTCAATTAAATGATATTTTCCCTCAGGTTTCTATTTTTTTTCCATTTATTCCTGCACCTTTTTCTCATTAATGTGGCATATTTTTCCACATATGTAAAAGGTGCCTGCTTTTCAGACAGAGTAAACTACTGAATTTATAATTCAGGTGTTTAACTTCAGATTGGTTACCTAATGTCTGCAAGTAACATTTGGAGAGATTCTCTCTTCACAGACCTATTCAAGCATAGCAGGATTGTCCAAACTTAGTCAGCACAGTTACACAGAACGAATATGGGCTGGTGGTGTGAAAGTTAAAAGAATGTCATCCCAAACTGCACCGCCTCCTGGTATCAGAGAAGCCCTGGCAGGAAACCCTCTTGCTCCTCAGCAGAGGCAGGAGGGAGAAGTTTTGTGCAGTTGTTGGGGACTGGGATCTTACTCACATATGTTTGTATGGCATGGGCAAATCAATGACGATACACTGATTTGAGTTAAGAGATAACAGCCCTGTTTTCAAAGACCTTTCACATTATGGTTTCTTCCCTAAAAAGAAGGAAGAAACAAACTAAAAAAAAACCCCACCTGAAACACTTACTATAGCAATGGTCCCAACCATATAGCCTTTCAGAATTGCTAACGACATATTTTGAGCCATCACTGCAGTAACACAGGTGAATAGAATGAATCAAGCACAGCTGCCAGGGTTCCCTTTGACTTTTTACTGGCTTATTTGTTTCCCTTGGTGTGGGCACATTTTTAACAGTGTAGACAGTTAAATCAATGGCCAATTAACTATTGATCTCTGGCTGGTTTCACTCTCTTCTTGAGCAGCACACCAAAAGGCTTACAAGACTGTACAAAAAGACTAAATTTACATGGATTAGTGCACTAAGTACCAATAATCCAACAGATACAGTGGAAGGAAACTGGTAAAAGCGTTACTGGCTGCCTTGTCAAAAGTCCTTCCAAAGCTCTTTGCAGCTTTCTCCTCAACCAAGACTGTGTCTAAACACTGAAGGCTTTGCAGGGAAAATACTGCAGAGCAGAGGACACGGGCAAGTCAAAGAAGCTTATTTTCATTTAGGTAGTTTGAAAAAAATCTACATGCTGTTTGATGGCCTTCCAAAATTCCAATAAGTCAAGGCATGACTCTTGCATCCTGATATATCTGCTTCATGGTAGTTACTGTGTCATTTTAGACTGAGCACTATCTATATTTCATACATTATCTTTCTCCCTTACCCATCCTTACCTGTATTTTACACTGCTGCAGTTCAAAATTTATTAGCAACCTGGGTCTTCCTACAGCACTGCAAGACATTCAGCCTCAGCATAATTATGCAACTATTACACAGCAACAATTTAACCCAATCTATCAAATACTATAAATATATCTGAAACTATAACTGCACCGTACAGTTTCTGTATGTTTGGTTGTCAACAAATCATGTCAAAAGCCTTTTACCAAAGACAAGGACACTGTCTGAAAAGGCACAATGGTTTGGCACAAGAACACAGAGAGCTTAAGTGCTATTTTGAAGAAAAGTATTTTTTGAGTGGTCTTCCAAAGCATTTTATTGTGATTTGCATAAATAATTTCAAGTACTTCTGAGCTTTATGGTGACCCAAGAAAATAACTCCTGCCATTAGCAACCTTTTGCCTGGGACCATCTGATCAGAAGAGAGATGTGGCTTGGACAATCAGCATTACTGTGCCATCACTGAAACACTCTTTGGAGTGTTTCACTGAAACACTTCTTAAACAAGGCATAGATTAAAATTTGCCCTAACAAATGCAAAAAAGCAAATTCCTAAAACCCATGGCCTATGAAGAAGAAAAGAACAAGAGTATTGCAGGAAATTATTTGTCACAAATACATGTTTCAGCTCCAAAGCACAGTATTATTTATAAGTACTTTTTTAATTAAAACTATGAACTTTAAAAAGAGTTCGCAGTTTATATATGCTCAGGCTTTCTTCTCACTGTGCAAACTATCAGAGTGCTGTGCTGTGTAAGCTGGACTCAGCTTTCTTTTAATTAAGTTTGTTCATGGACAGCACAGCATTTGCTAAAGCTAAATATTGCTGGAACCGAATTGTTATTGGTCTGCCCAGCACAGAGCTGCTGCAGAACCTTCCATCATGCATTTCATCTGCCAATGGTGATTTGATTTGCCCTCTATCTTGTGTGGAAAAAATGAACTTGAGTATCTGTGGTCACTGCCTTTAGAGCATTCTATAAGATACATGGTACCTCTGTTTTTTTCCACAAAATATGATCATAACCAGAACTATCACAGACTGATATAAACTCCTATTTTTCATATTTCTGCCAATATGGGGTGCTATTTTTAGAACTCCTTATTTCTGAGTTTTCCTAGAAACAAATTTCCACGATTTACAACTTGCACAGTGCACTGCAACCAAAAAGGCAGCTCAACCTCTGCAAAAATCAGTGTCACTCTAGCTTTGAAGGTGTTTGGCTGCCTCCATATTCTCTTTTATACTGTTTTCATAACCACTTTGCTATTTATGTTGCTGTAAAATAAGAATCATTTCATCACCTGGGATTACCTGAAGCCTGGCTATAACAATTTCTGAAAATGCTACATAATCTCCTAGCCATTAACCCTAAATTAGAAACTCACTGACGACCTCTGGAAGCAAAAGACGGATTTGCCAGATGAGTTGCAATCAAAGTTGAACACCTTACCTATTTATTTAGATTTGCCACTGCCTGTGTCTTAGTGAAGTTAAGACACAGTGTCCTATTGCAGCCTAGACAATATTGCATCGAGCATGTTTATTTGTTTTATACTATACTGGGTTAATGACATGCTGATTGATGTATATTTTCCAGGATTGTCTTACTGATATTTAGACAGGAGTCAAGTCCTTTGCCCCTGCACAAGGGCAACAGATCTTGCAATTCTTGCAAAAACCCTCAGTCTCGCTGAATTGTGTTTTACATAACACTGTCCCATAGAAAGGGTGCGTTTGTCCGTGTGTGTATATACTTGCAGAAACAGAAAAAGAAGAGGTCACAAAAGAGATTACTAGCTTTACAGAGGACAGAGCATGAAATCAGGCTGCAGCATAAGCCTTCCATTATCAATAATGGAAGAAAGAAAACTAATTAGAGCTAAAATGCTGTATGCACTAAATCAATAAAATTAAATTAACAGCTTAACTGACAGTGCTCTTACATACAGTCTTAGAAATACACACAAAACATATCCCACCATCATGGATTCTTGTGATTATTTGGCATTTTGAAAAACAAGACACACACAGACAGTAAGTGTTTAGTAGCACTACTTACTTCAACTCTAAAAAAGACCTGCAGTGCCATTGACACTAAGTAGTTAAAATGCAATCTTTTTTTACAAGCAAAATGTTAAGCACCAAAAAGTTCAACTCTAATAGTATCTAAAAAAGAAAATTACAATGACTTTTACTCTATTTAAAATCATGGCACACCCAAATACTTGAAATAAACACAAAAAGTTACAATGTGGAACTCAATGTAAAACTTCCATGAACTCTACAGTTCTTCTTCGCATAAGATGAAATGTGGAAAATTATGACAGCAAATCCTGGAAAGCAGGATTTGTGTAGAAAACAATGGAGATTCTAGAGTAAATTATTATGAGGAGTCACATGGAAAAGACGAAGGGTAATGGGTAAAAGTTAATTCTGGGGAGATACCAATTGGACACAAAAGGAAAATTTTTCACAATGAGAACAAGTCATTAGAATAATCTCCCCAGGAAAGTGGCGGATTCCTCATCATTGGACGCTTTTGAGGTTCAGCTGGACATGCTGCTGGGCCACCTTGTCTAGGCTGTGCTTTTGCCAAAGGAGGTTGGATCAGCTGATCCTTGAGGTTCCTTCCAGCCAGGTATTATATGATTCAATGACTATTAGAAATTTTCTAGAAGAGGTCACTTTTTTAGTCTACATTTGTCAAGGTGGCAACTCTCAAGCCACAGGCTGGTGACAACTGGAGCTGATTGAGCTGTTCTATCTTCTGTTCTCATTATAGCAACACTGGAGCAAAAGGATTGCAAATGTGTAATACTTAAGAAGTGTAAATAAATGTGTCTTTTCCTAATCTGTCTCAGGATACAATAATATCATATAGCACAGGCACAATCTGGCATTTGGGTGTGGGTTCAACAACAATGTGGGTTCCTCAAACCGTAGATCCAGGCAATCAGATCAGTCTGACTCCTATGTAATTTGTGGAGACTTGAAGACTGTGCCAGCTGTTAGAGCAGAGGTTGCATGTTGCCCCTCAAGCTCAGAAAAGGACTTTCTAAGTGACAGTGGAGTGGCAAAGGGGAGTGACAAAAGTCTGATCTTCCAGTGGCCATAGGATGTCACAACAAAGCCGCAGAGACACAAGTTACAGATGTTTCCATGTACACGTAACCCATACTTGGCCAGAGTGGCTTCAGGACTTTCTGACCACTATTGCTAGCAGCTGTTCTCCCTAGGGACAGTATTTCCTCTGACAGAAGGCCTGATCCTTCTGTAATTAAATTCTACGGCAAAATTTTCATTGGTCTCACTTGGCAGTATCAGGCTCTTTGCTTGGAAAATAGCTTCAAACCTATATTCAGATAAATAAAGATGCAAAAAACCAAGTGTATACACCTCTTCTGATGAATTTCATGCATTTACTGTGTGCCTTTAGTATTTCCTTTCAAAGCTGCCAGCAAAATGAAGACAATAGATTTGAAATCTACATATGCACAAGGGGTTAAATTATTATCGGCATTGCATTTATTTGTAGATCAATAGGAACTTAAAATGTTTCTCTTCAGAAGCTTTTCTAGATTGGGGCTAAGTCAGGAAACAGATTTCTTCATGTAAAGTTGAAAGTCTTAGCATTTAACTGTCTACACTTGCACTGGAAAAAGATTGTAGCTATTAATGGCAGTAAATTATCAGCACTGGGAAAGCATTATAAGCTTTAAGAGGACTTTTTGGGACAGTATAATGCTTTTTAATATTTGACCTATTGACCCAAAGGCAAATTCAAGCAGCACACAGATCCCATGTGATTGCTTCTGAAGAAAACCGAATGCTTTCTTTTGTCATGTTTTACGTTACTTCCTATAAACCATAAATGAAGTCAGAATTTTCTTGTCTGGGAATTCCTTTTGGGATAAAGGTTGATGTCTACTTAGTCTGAGTCCATACAAATAGCTAGAGAACAGTTATTCATCTTGATGCACATGCCAGAAATGGAAACCTACTAGTCCTTGAGGATGCATCAATTTTCAGGGAGTCTGGATTCTTTTAACTACTACAGAAACTTAAGAAAAAATCTACATAGATACTGCTTAAGGAAAACAAAATCCACCATAAAACACAGCCTTGACAGTTTTATTTTGAGAAATCTGTATTTAACACAGACAAAAATACAATTCCCATTTAAGTTCAGGCACAATTCACAAAACATACACTGCAGAAAGACTTATACTTTTACTAAATGCATCAGCTATAAAAAGGCAACCAAGTCATATTTCAGACGTGGAAAGTGACAGTTATCGCTCAGAAGCACGACAGACACAGCAACACCACATTTTCCCTGTGTGTGGAATTCCTGGTGTTGAGTCAGGAAGTCCCAGTGGAGGATTAGCAAAAAGGCCCTGAAACACTCATTTTCCACCCTCACAAATGAAAACGAGGAAATATTATTAGTAAACGAAGAAACTGAAACTTTCCTTTATTTAAAAAAAAAATAAAATTAAAAAAGGGTATTAAAAGAACAAACCAAAACCAAAATCAAACAAAAAAAAAAGGCAGGGTTGGATTGATAATCACTACTGGATCCCCTGCCTCTTTGTAAAATCAAGCAGACATGGTCCCACACTGTCCAGGCTGCATTTCCAGTTTCCACTGTCCCGCTACAGTTTTGCCGTTTACTGTGAGAAGTCTATTGCTCTACAGCTGCAGTCAATGGCAAAAAGTAGAGCCTAGCCAGCAGGTAGGCTGTAAGGGGCATTGGGAGGTGTGGGATCACATCCCTCCCTGCTCTAGCTTCAGCCAACCTGGGACCATGACCAACTCCATGGGAGCATCGGGGGCCACAACTAGTGAACAAGAAAAGCACAGCAATGACATGAGACAAATCAGTAACTCATGGTGATCACTGGACAAGCAGCAGAAGATGAGACACAACATCAGTCTCCAGATGGACAACATAAAGAAGAGGGGCCAGGCATTTGTCATTCCTTATAGCCTGCTTGGGAGAGGGAAATGAGCAAAGTGTCAAAGCTTCCCTTCCCTGACACAAAAAAAACCCCAGCACCATTGGAGAAGAAAGTATTATTCAAGGGTATATTATGCTTTATTTAGGCAGAAAATACGGATCTGAGTGGGACAACACCTACGTAGACATTAGGGAAAGCCAGAGGAGAATAGCAGACACTCCTCCAACTCTACAATGTTGGGGGAAAATCAAGGATAAAGAGAGCAGCAAGAGAAACATGGTTCTTCTCTTGCCAGTTCTTCTCTTGCCAGTATTTCTGCCAAAAGGAGCAGAAATTCTATTGCACTTTTCTATCTACAAAGAGCATAGCCTCTGCGCAAGATGTGAGAGAGTAAACAAGAAACAAGTCTATGAACTCTCATACGTCCCAAAAGCAAGGAACGCATGAGTTCTTTATGAGAGTTTTCCTACAAACCTTTCATTAGTTCCTGCCGCTTTTTGTATCAGCTAGAAGAGCGCAGGTTTCTGAGCAATGGATGCTTATTCAAGTGTTCCAAGCCAATGAAATATTTCCAGTTGCATATGGCACATTGAAAAGACAACATTTTTTGGCTGATGGAAGCAGAAAACAACTTTGAAATGAGTATAGGTATAGCAAGGTGGACAACATGGTCAGTTCTATCCACCTACTAAGGATCAAGACAGAGCTATAGAACAAATTTTGTTGAGCTATGAGGAACCATAACCTGGCCCTGTTGTGGAGAGAAAAAAGAGTTTCCCAAGAAACCTATGTGAAAGGGCACAGGCTGTCCCTGTGGAAGAAATTAACAGCTTGAAGAAAACTATTAAGGAATGATGTCTGACATTTGAAATGAAATAATGGACACAGCTGTCTGCAGCCACCTGGTGAGACACCGTAGAACTGGGCTGGCTGGACAGGAGCTCTGCAGCATAGGGCTACTCACAGGGCAGCGAGGACAAACTCAGAGGTGCTGCTTGACGAAGTGTGCCTGGCCTGCAAAAGCTCACGCAGCTCAGCTCCTTTGTAACCTATAGACCAAGATGCAAACTGTACAGGAATGGCACAAGATGATATAAAAGAATAGAACAGCAGAAATTGAAAGGCACTACAAGTCGAAGTTCAAGACAGAGCACAATACCTCAGTACACGTGACCAGATGCTGTGAAGAGGAAGAAAGTAAGAAGGAAATGCTCCATGTCCTGTAACCCTGTTTTTCCTTTGTTTCCAGAAATCTGGACTTGGCCACCCTGTTCAGCACACGACCCGTATGACCATTTGCATCTCAACTCTTCACTGTGTTGTAGTAAGCTGGCCTGTGAGAACAGGCACTAGCGATGCACTATTAAGCTCTCTGTGGCTCGTGCTTATCTGTTCTTCTTACATCTATACAGCATTTCAGCTGTGGTTAATGTACATATGTATATGTGTGTGCCCGTGTGTGTATAGCATGTTTAAGTACACAAGGACAGCTCTGTATTATGTAATAATGTAGCAACAAAATATATTACGCACATAGAAGTGCATTCCAGTTTAAGCATGCTTTTGATTTTCAAGATCTGTGTAAACAGTTGTCTGTGTGTAAAGACATACAAGACTACACCCAAGCTTCCAAAAAAGGATTCACATTGGTAATTATGCATACATATGTGTGAGTGACTGTGTATACAAAGGAGGTATCCCCATACATAGGCACTTCATGTGTTTAGTTGGTGGTATGTTTGTGTGTGATTAAATATACCTGCATGTAATCATATTTTACATTTATTTGTATCCATGTATAAACTATTCATATGAAAAGTAATGGCTGTATCAATCCAACAAATGAAGGATGTTATTATCCTCTTTCCTACTTACAAAATAGAAGCAATTCTAAGAACTTACTGCAGTAATATTACTGTTGGACAAGATGCCTAGGCATTCCTTGAGTCCCAGGTTGGAAAGAAATTACAAATAAAGCATTTTGGGTGTAGGGGATGGCTGGGATTTAAAGGCAAAGGAGAATCTGCAGCAGTGTGTAGAGGGAGTGGTGTGGGCCACCTCCTAGGACACTGAAAGACGGACTTGGCTCTTGCAATGGTCCTTAAATAATCTGATTCATTTTACTCTGGCTTTAGAATATTTCTTTTAGTTTTAAGAACAATGTTAAAGAAAGGAACTTGAGCTACAGAACAGTTTAGGCTTCTGGATTACCGCTCTCAGGTGCTGTATCCACAACTTGTTTTCAAACTAGTTTTAGTGAAAAGCTGAAGGCTTACAAGTTGAACATCTTATACTCTCAGCTATGTAACATTGCATCACTAGGGCAAAGAACTAGCCACTTAGCCATGTAAATTAGGAGCGTTTTTCTCAGAGGCACATTGCTTATGTCAATGCTTATCCCAGCTGCTGCTATCAGTTCTTGGTGACATAAGCAGAAAAGTACCCAATACTCAGGAAACAACTTCAACCATACTCTGAGGAGGTGAAATTCAGTTACTCCTAAAGGAGGCACAACCAAAAGGTACGACGTACAACACCTTTATAAGAGTGGATGCCTATGAAAATTTGCATCTTGTCTGTAGCAATTCCTGGTGGCTCATGGTGAAATACACAGAGCTGTAGACATGTGTGCATTTTTTATAAGCCATGTAAACACTTCAAAACTAATGGACCAAACTTGATGGTTTGCAGCCCTGAGAAATTTGTGCTCATCTCAACTTTGTCAACAGACCAAGCTAATGTTATGTGTATTCTGTGGACCACTTGCATAAAAACCCAAAGACCAAAACACCAAAAAAAACACCCCTGTGTTCTAAACATGGAAGTTGGTTGTATCTACACAAAATCCCTTAAAAACTTTCCGGTTCCCCAAGAGAAAAATAAATAACCACTGGATCCCACTGAGTAATGTCTCGGCCTGATGTTGACTCAGTTGTGGATCTGCAGATCAGTGACTGCCACAGATGGACGCACATCCAGAAGCCTCAGGATGGGATTTGACATTCAGAAGCTTCCCTGTCTTATCCTGCCAGGGAGGGGATGAGGCTGGCTCCGCTGAGAAAAGCATCAACAGCCTCTGCAGCTTGTTTGCTTTTTAAGGGAAATAGTTTCAAGTTACATAACCCTATTTTTTATAGATCAATCAACTTGATCTGCTAGTCTGCCTTTCACAGGTTTTTGAGATATTACACTGCTTCAAAAGATCAAGCAATTCCCAAAGAAAGTGAAAAGCAGAGCCATTTGCATTTACTCTGCTATTAATTTTAAGACTTAAAATAATAATATTCTAAGAGTTCAAAATAATGAAATGTGAAGAAAATATTTTGAGGGAGCCAACCAAATCAGAAGGTCATGCAGTGAAAAATGAAGAAAAAACAAAATATAGAACCAACTTCTCTCACTTGGGATACACACAGAAAATGGCATTGCACTGTCCCAATATTGCTGATCCCCATGTAAGTTAAAAAACTTCTCCGTTTCTCAATTCTGCTAAACTTGCCACCCATTCATAAGCTCCAAAATTAGCATGAAGAAAAAGAAATACTATTCAGAGACAAAGCACACTTGAAACGAAGCCCTGACTACTTTGGGACAATTAAATTGCAGCTTGGGCGTATTAATCACAGTCTTCTGGCCAGGTTCCAAGTTGGGCAATTACAATCTGCCTACCTCAAATTCTCCCCAGAGTTTCAAATGCAAGAGTTATTTGTGATTTCCTTCCTAGAAAAAGTGTTGTTTAGTGCAGCCAGTAAAGACTGGTTTCATTCAAGTGATGGGTGAATGACCCACATTGACTATAGAAAATGTGTAAAAGCACTTCGGGATTCTTCAGGAAGAAGGACACTTATTACATGGTCATTTTACAGTGCTTTTATTATTCCAAGAGGAAGTACTCCTATCTAGATGTTTCTTCACATGCCTCCTAGTAACCAAGTAGTTCAGAGTTTGGACTTGTTTTTCTAAAAATTAAATAGGTTAGGCTATTTTTTTCTCTAAATTTAAGATGATAAGATTTGAAATGCAAGCACTGCATCACTAAGTTTAAGAAAACATACACAGCTTATTCTACTTCGAAAACTATTCAGATGATTTTTTGAGCCAAAAAAGATTAATGATTTATTATGGGGCTCATTAATCAAAAATTGTGTGTGCATGTTTTTTAAAGGACCAATTCCACTGTTCAAGCCAATTAGGTCCTCTAAAGCTATTACATCGGGAAGGAGCCGCAATATTACCAAGACTTCCTGCAATATTGTTGAGACTTCCCCAAGTGTATTTAGAGTATAAAATAAATGCTATTATTCAGGAGATACTGAATTGCTAAGCTTCTTAAATTTGTACAATTGGGAACTTGAAGTACATTAAAATGCTGAAACTCATTAAGAGCCCTTTTCACAGCTGCAAAATCATTGGCATTCACAGCACCGTGCAGAACAATAAAACACTCCCCACACCTTTGAACAGGGCAACTTCCGTTCCTCCAGCTCTGCTTTAATGAATCACTGAGGCAGAACTGGTATCTAACCTCTCCGTCAACCTCCTCCATTGAAAGGGAGAAACAAAAAGCCACAACAACGCTAATATTCTGAACAGAGAAGCAAAATGTACGAGCAGACTGTACTAACCCTCCCTCAACACAAACCCCTCAGCTATCGCTGCTACTCTGTTAGAATGTAATTTAATTTTCTCCATCAACCCCAAACAAAACATCTTCAGAGGCAGAAAACAATCCATGTTTTTCTCCCAAGCCTCCTACCAAACCATGCCCAAGTAGACTTTGCTTTCTTGGGTGTCATTTTTCTGGGCTCAAGGCACAAGACTCGGCATTTTTGCACTGATGCTAGTTGCATGTGGTCACTCCATGTGTCAGAAATGTTTTCCTGCCCTGCTCACCAAGGGACTGGATTTTGTCACTTCAAAGTGGCACCACGATAAACAACCTGAGTCACAAGAAATCTGTGGATGCCGCATATGCCTTTCCTACACGTCCTCCAATAGAATCACAGCACTGGTCCTGACAGTCAGAAGACAGCACCTTTCCAAAACTACATCTGACTGCATCATGATAACCAGTGCTGAACACTTCTCAGCCAGAAGCCAGCCACTTCACATGACGAGCGATTGCAAACGGCACTTAAAAACAATCCTTCTCTTTGATCTGGTAACACCATGTTCCGCCTTCTCTTCAGTCAGGAGCACCACAACTGGGCCTCTAATATCTAGAGGTCTCACCAACCTCAGGGCAAAGAAGCCCAGGTCTTATCAATGGTAGAGTGCATCAGTCTGCTTTCTCCAGCCAAAGAATTTGTTTTTAACTAAATTCCATTTGGGCCACCTACCATGCTTCCCTTGAAAAACAGAAAAAAAAAAAAGCAACAAAAAAATCAAGTAACTGACCAAAACTGAAGTGTAAGAACTATGGGAATAGCAACTACTCTAGAGATTTCACACGATTCATCCTAAGCTTGGTGCTGGACAAAACTGAAAGAAACTGTCCTGGGACTATTATTTAGCTTGTTAAATTCTATGTGCAAACTCTATTTATTCCAAATGATTCCCCAAAGCAACGAGTGAATTGTCTCCCTGAGAGGCAAAATCGTTCCCTACCCTCCTCTAAAGATTTTTGAAAGGAACAGAAGAAAGCACAATGCCAAACTGGTGAAGATTATGTTTCAGAAGTGGGTTTGAAAGATTCATCAAGAGATATTCACATTAAAGATTACAGAATTAATTACAGAAAAAAAGGGGGTGGGGTTCTGTGTGGGTGTTCCCATCTACTTCAAACAAACTCAAAGAAAGAAACATTATGAGAGAAGATTATAGTATGACGAAAACAAGGCATGTGGTTAAAGCAAAAGATGCTTTGATAGTGTACACACTGAGGTGGTTTTATTGCAGGCAAGAAAAACATAGCTTCTGAAGCTTAGCTCGAGAGTACTACTCAACCCCTACGCTACGATTGCTCTTGAAATTCAACTATTTTGGCACACAGTTCGGATTCTGTATTTTCAGTTGGGAATATCCAACACATGCCAAGTGAGGAGAGCAGGAAAACCTGCCTGCTGACCCACACAGGAGGGCTCACATGGGCGCAGCCACACACTTCCCACAGCAATCACCTTTCTCAACTGCTTCCCAGGAGCAGAGAGAGGCTTGGGACCAGCCACCATTGGTGCATGGCCATCAGCAGTGTGGGCAAAGGAAGTGTCTGTCTCCCTGTCAAACACTACAAGCAACACAGACAGAAGTGTCAAATCTCAACTTTTTCCCTGAAAGCAGACCAGAAGAAAAGATTCTAACAGTTTCAATTGGTCAGTTGTTTGGGGGTTGGAACTTGCATGGAGACAATAAAAAGAAGGAAGGGAGCTCTTTAAGCTTCCCAGCATGTAACATTTTTAGCAGATTTTGTCATCTGATCAGGAAAACAGTAGCCAGAAGAAAAAGAAATATTTTCAGCAGCATTTTGTCCTCTAACTGTTGTGGATTTTCCTCCTGAAACTATCTTACATCTTCTATCAGCTCATTTCATCACAACAAACTTGGGTGTCCAAGCTGGTAGCTTTAAGATATAAGTAAGATGGCATGTGACAAGAGGCTTTCAGGGGAGGGACCACCGAGGAATCCATCCCCCTTGCTGAGTCCAACAGAGCTCAACCCCTCCCACCTTCAAGTCATGCTGCAAAAGCTGTCATTTACAGACAGCTCAAGGCTTTCCTCATCCTATAATTTAAAGTGATTGAAATTTTGCTCTCTTGTATTTTGCAAACACTTTAAAATATAGTAACCCTCTATCACAGTCTTGAAAACAATTTATTTAGGTTAAGCTTTTGTTCTCTTGGAAAATAACACAACCATACTTATGTGCAAGCAGTACAACTAAGCACCTCTCCTGCAGTGTGAACAAGTACAACTTCACAGGTATGGGAATCTTATCTATACTGGAGAATGGGTCAGTATTTTCATACAGTAAGTACCTTTCTGGAGAGAAGATTTGGCTTGCAGAGATTTTCCCAGGACTTTTTTAAAAATACAAATGAAAGCTTCCTATTTTGCAACCCAAATCAATGCACTGAAACTTGTATCACTGCAGTTGAATAATACCAGGTATTTGGAGACGAAGGCACATGGCTGCACTTAAAGCTACTTGCTAATGACCAAAGTGCACTCAAAGGCACCAGTATGTGCTCAAACGTCTGCATGCCCACACCACGGAGGTTGGAATATGCACTGTGCACCTGGCTGTGTATAACCCAGTTCTGGCTCTTTGATTCAAGGGAAAGCTTCCCTGATTTTAAACACCATGCCTTCAAGCATAAAATATTTCCTATTTTTCACACTGACTTTTAAGAACAGTTTGAATTATTCACTTCATTCATTAATTATGCTTTGGCCATTAATGTAGGCAACACTTTCCGAAAAGAAGAAGGAAAACCTGAGTATCTTCCAGGTGTCCAGACTGCATACTGTGAAAAGAAAAGCATTCACTAAAGTTTAAGGCTCACAACACAAATATTCTATTTCTGTGCCGTCTTTGGTGTATCTGGCTAAATTGAGTACTAGGATAGGAGAGCAAGCCACTTCGGCCAAGCAGGAGATGACAGCCCTTTCACCTTCCCTGGTTGCACTGGGACATAGTGGCAGAAAGGAGGACAGCTGGGAGTAGGTATCTTACCACACAGTATCCCCACATTTAAGAGATGTGTTAGCTTAAGCTGTTGTCATAAGAGACGTAAGTTATCCTAATCTCGAACTGCTCTGCTTTAGCACCTGCATCTGGAGCTAAAGTCCATGTGAACATGCAAAGAGGACTGAGTAGATTGCCCACCCCGACCTGAAGATTGTGTCCAACTTTGAAAGCTTTTTCTTCACACTGACTAAGCTTAACTTTTAGACATAGAGATGAGAGGAAGAAGTCATTCTAAATGACTAGACTAAATTTAACTTTGCTATCTAAAGTCAAGAATTTTCAGGTGGGAGTTTGGCTTATGCTGGCTTTCAACCTTAAATTCATTCCAGCTTGATCCTAGAAGCTGCTTATAGCAGCTGAAAGTGGGACCGTCCCTTCAGATCTCATCCTCATACAGGTCTCAGTACTGTCCCCTGCAATCCCCTGTGGTTTTGAGCATCTGTGTTTCCTTGCCAGCTGACATTAAAGAGGCAAGTGCAAGATTCAGGGTGGGGCAGACGAACAGCTCATTTTCACAAGCAACCCTTGATGTGCAGCCATGGCTTGAAAAGCATATGCAACACCAGAACCTGTATTTCTAAAATAGACGGTAAGCAGAAAAAGGACCAACAAAAGAACCCAGGGTAAGAAAACAACAACAAAAAAAAAACCAAAATAACAAAACAAACATGAATGTATAAATGCTTTTCTGTTTTAGTTGTTTCACGTACATAAATCGATGATGTCTTAATCAGCACATCATTTTGCCGATCTAAAATACACTAGCTATTTGAAAACCTCTACGACCAACAGGACTGAAATTAAGCTGTTGGAGGAATACCTTTCCTAATCTTTTGCTCTAAATACTGTATACATAAGTAAATCTGGAAATGAAGGGCTTCTTTCTTTCTTGACACAAAGTAGCTAAGCTTTGGTCCAACTTCATTGAAGCAGTTTGTCAATTACCCAAGTTTGAACTGACAATAAAAACCAAACAAAAAGTAACTATTAACTTGGCCGAGCAAGTTCAACACCAAATTATGCTGAATGGGATAGCTTACATACAAACTAAAGCACAATATTTGTTTGTAAATGCCAGGATGAAAGGCTGTAGAAACAGTAAAAGAGTGCACAGCACTAAGCTCATAAGCTCCTGAATAACACCTAGGAGTAAGGAACATTCTTAACCAACATCAGGAAAGCATGTACTAAATGCTGTTTCGAATTGCTTTTGAAAATACAACCCTCTGGGTTTTGGGCTTGGGCTCTTTTATGCTTGTGCCCACCCTGTTATAAAGAAAAGTTTATTTTATTTTTTTTCTAACACTGAAACTTCTAGCTTTTCTTGGGGTACTGGACACCCATGTTACATGGTTTTAACCAAATTCTTCAGTTCATCAACACAAAGACCAAATTTACTTGATATGTTCTTAAGAAAATATGTTTAAAGCTAGGAAAGACTTCTGCTACTAGGAGGCTGAGCAGAACTCCCTATAATTTAAGCATAGTTCAAGTCCCCTGAGAACAATGCTATAAGACCACTTTCTTTCTGAAGATACATAAATAGTTAATAGAGGAGTTAACAGCAAATGATGTTTAAAATGTGGATCTTAATTCATGAACTTTATGAGAACAATAAAATACAGTGATGGGCTTTTCTAATGGCTTCCACAGTTCAAACATCATCTTTAAATGGGTAAGACCTCAGGCTTTATAGTAAGCATAAAAAGGCAGTATTTGCCATCCTGCTGGTCCACCTACCCTGGGGATGGCATCCCTTAAGTATCCATTTTGTTATCACAATGCAAGAGCACCAGCAGCTTTTACTAAAGTAACAGTGGAGTTTACTCATATATAAAGGAAAAGGAGAAGATGAGGGTCGTCACTGCTTTATGTAGCACATACACAATGGTCTAACTTACATTTCAAACCTAAGGTTTCCTCAGGATTGCTCTTTGTTTGCCATTGAAGTTAACCACTGGGTTAGGAACCTCCAAGGCCTTACGTACATCATGACACCATGTCCTGCCTAAGTCTTGTCTCACCCAGCACAGCAGCAGCAATGCTTAGGAAACGCACTGCCCCCCTCTTTGGAGACCCCAGGACAACATCAAGGCTTCTGCCACATGGAGGAATGACAAAATATTTTCTGCAAAGCGTGTCTTGTAAGTAGACATCATCCTTCCAGAACATGTCAAATACAGCCAGTAAAACAGCAATCTACATATGGTCTAGATTAAAACTAACAAACAAACAAACCAGCCCTTAAATTGTGAGGCCTTGCAGAAGTAAGGAGCCAAAAGTATAACAATTGCTTTATACTGTAGTGCAGGGACTGACAGTAAAGCCAGCCACGAGAGTATCCGGCACCACTCCGAAAAGAGAAGGCTTGCCATTTCCCTGTGAGCATGATGGCTGAACACCCACTCCCAGGGCAAAAGGGCTGCCAGGCTGCTCTCCTCCACCCTGTGCTCTGCCTGGCAGGCACCCTCAAGAGTGTCTGCATCGCTGGAGGAAAACACAATGCAAACCACAGACAAACCCTCTGTGCGACTGCGTGCAACAGGCTTCAGACCTCTGCCCCGAGGAGCAAAGAGCTCCAGGATGCTTTGCTATTAATGACAAAAAATGAAGAAATTAAATTTGTGCAGCTTCCTACATTCAGTAAAGGAAATTATGCATTTCCCACAAAGCCTAATGCCAGCTCCACAGGGATTATATTACTATTTATTGTTTTGTTTGCTCAAATAAAACACCTGTCGAGGTCAGCTATTCGAAGAATTTTTAATATTCCAGCCTTACACTATGGAGAGTAAGAAATATTTATAGAGGCACTCCTGGTAAAATTGTTGGCTTTTTTCCCCCCAGGTAGGTGCATAATGATTTAATAACAGAAACAGCATGCCCACAAACCTCTGAACCTCGGATTTAAATAAAAACTAATATATCTGAAATCTGGGTATCAATCCCAATAGCTCCTTTAGCTTCCCCTCTTATGAAGGGAGGCGTAACCCTAGGATACGGCATCCTTCTTTTATAAAGTTCTGTCTTAAAATGTCAGGAGTCAAGGAATTAAAAACAAAAGCGGTATAAATCGCTGTCAATCATTAAAGTCTTTGATCTGCTCTCTGCTTCAGAAGGCATTATGCCTCCTAAATGGAGGGATCAATCACTGTACGCCAGACCTGCCGCTAGGCCACTGCGCAGAGGGCAGCTCATGGTGGCGCATTCCAGCTTGCCTTTCAGACAATCCAATGGGTACCAACATGTCATCAGGAAAACAGAACAACACGACACAAATGCCTTTGTGTAGCTACAAGACATGATGACTTTCCCTTTTGGCATTTTATTGTTTTTTGGCTTTTCTGTTAAATCACAGCTTGCTTTGTCCTGTCTTTACCAATACATCCTCACTGGGCATGCTACCATCAATATTCCTTGCTAACAAACAGAACTGTTTGTTTGTTGTTTTTTTTTTTTTAACGGAAAAAATGTTTGTTTTCACTCATTCATAGACAAATGAAGTATTACACTAGCCTGACTTAAACTGTTTGCTGGTTTTTTACAGTAACTAAACAGGTTGTGTAAGTAAAGGGGGAGAAATTTCTTTACATTTTCTCAACTGCAAAATCTCCCAAAATGCAGCATGTTTGTCCCGCTAAGAAGAGCATGCAGTGAAAAGAAAATAGGAGAAGGAGAAGAAGGAGAAGGAGAAGGAGAAGGAGAAGGAGAAGGAGAAAGAGAAGGAGAAGGAGAAGGAGAAGGAGAAGGAGAAGGAGAAGGAGAAGGAGGGAAAGGAGGAAAGGGAAAAGGGGAAGAGGGGAAAAGGGAAAGCAGGGAAAGAAGGGAAAGGGGGAAAAGGGAAAGGGGGAAAGGGGGGAAAGGGAAAGAAGGGAAAGGGGGAAAGGGGAAAAGGGAAAGAAGGGAAAGGGGGAAAGGGGGAAAAGGGAAAGAAGGGAAAGGGGGAAAGGGAAAGAAGGAAAAGAGGGAAAAGGAAAAGAAGGAAAAGGAAAGGAAGGAAAAGGAGGAAAAGGAAAGGAAGGAAAAGAAGGAAAAGAAAAAGAAAGCAAGGCAAAAAAAGAGAAAAGAAAAGATCAAAAAAGGAAGGCATGCCAGTTACTTTGGGATAACGGATACGTGTGCTGGCTTAGAAAGCCGTGGTTCAACCCGGCAGGGCCCCGCTGTCCTGTGGAAAGGAACTGCAGTGCTCCATGCCTGGGCAGGAGCAGACACAGCGTGCTCCAAGTCAACATGGCAGGATTAGGCCCTTAATTGCAATGCTGGCTACTGGTAGAGGTGCACGTAGTCGGTGAAAAAAAATAAATGGATGGCAATGACAGAAAACGGGATCAAGTGCTGGCCAAGAGACAGTATCAACAGAATACCTGTTTAATAGGGGTGTACTTGGCCTGTGACAAGAGTTAGTTTTTCATCCTAATTCAAACAGGTTTGTCACTTTAGGGCTGCCATTCTTCACACCTCCCACGGCTGTATTCTGTTGCCCTTCCTCAGTTTGAAGAACACTCTTTTCCGTAAACATTCCCTTTAATTTTGGATTATGGCAAACATGGGCACAATCTGGTCTTTATAAACAGGGAGTTGAAGAAAAAACAAATGTCAAACAGAGATAAAAGTAGCATTGTACTTTTAATTATCAAAGCATTTTATTTCATTTAAGGGACAGATTCACTGGTGTTCTCCAGCTGCCTTGCATCATTGTAGTGATGCAGAGCATTGCAAATCCAGCTCAGTTGAATGGTTACAGTGAGTTAGCAGCTGCTTTACATCACTGGAGCAGCATAAAGCACCAAACATTTGAACCTAACCCATACTCTTTCAAGGCACTTCACCAAAGAAGCTTTTCTTCTCCATCAGTGACTGCTGCTTAACTGAGACAGCAGAGCCATCTAGTTAAGAGGAAAAAAAGATATCAGAAAAAATCTCAGATAACAATTTTGAGGTGGAATTTGCTCATTTTACCCTCCTTTGACTTGCAAGAACATTTCAGTATCATCAGACTGTCACTGATGGGAGAAAACTGTTTAAACTAATATGTCTCATTCTCAGATCTGAATTTAGACAGTTCCCAATACAACGCTTCAACACAAGTTAGAAGGGCAGATTCACTACTACTCAGGGCTTGGAGCACAGAAAAATCAATACACAGAGATAAAGACAGATAAGCACTTTGGGCAGATATGAAATAGGAAGAAAAACACCACTCTCAATCCCCTTTTGCTTAGCTAATGTAGTGGAAGTGTGGTATGTTCCACAAGGTGACTGCAATACCTCTTTCACTTGCTTTCAGTCTCATGTCCATTCAAGGGCTTCCTCTGTTCACCCATTTCACTACAGCACGATTAACCGAGCAATTAACTATGCCCTACATTGTTTCCTTCTCACCTAATTATTGCCTCATTTTTCAATTGGATAGAGCAATCGCTCCTGTTCCGCTAACCTCTTAGCAAACCACAACTACTAATTTCCCAGATTTTTTTTTTTCTAGTGGAAGACAACCTGCAGCTCAGAGACAGCATCTTCTTCTACTTGAATGCCATAGAGGACACAGGAATAGCTCCATGGGAATGGCCTCCTTTCTCAACATGTGCTCCACTCTGCATATGCACATGTGCACACACACTCAACTCACTTTCAGTTGTTGTCTTTTAGACTGCCATGTTTTAAAAGATTATTAGAAACCCCAAAAGTAGATTTCATTCCTATTTCCTGTCAGTAAACAGTGGCAGTTTCATCCCAGTTCCTAGAGAAATGAGGCAAACATGCTGTGTGTCTGTGTTCATAACTTCTTAACATAATGGCATTTTACTGCCAAACCCAACAGAAAGTATACAGTTTTCAAAGATAAACTATAGTTTTACATGTCTTTGGCTGTAAAGGGAAATGAGAAACCAAACAAAGTCTCCCAGCTGTAAGAAAAAATGTAGTATGTGTTCGCATTTTGCTAGACAGCAAAGCATCCATGTAGGAGAGATGCCTTATAAACACCTTCATCCTGAAAACATTTCACTCAGATCTTGTGAGCTTCTGAAACACCCCCATCAATCAACTTTCCAACAGAAATCTACAGGAAACTAAGCTTTGTTAGTTCTGGTGCTCAGGGAATGATGTGTTAACAATACTGCTGCAGCTACTCAGTTGCCTGAGCTACCCCAGTATTTCCATCCCCATTGATCTGCACCGAGGCTGCAAAATGCTGAACTTCATTTACACACACAACTTCTATGTGTGAAATCGTTCGTCCTTGCGTCCCTCTCCCACCAACTGCAGTGCGTCTTAGGTGAGGTTGGGCCTGATCCATCACTCCTGACAGATATCCCAGAACCGTCTTCCCTGTCCAGAAGGCAAATATGGAAACTTGAACACAGACAATACTTTCTCTAAATGACAATTACTTGAGCGCTTTCTTGCAAGCCATTTCAACTCAATTACTCCATTGAGCAGTAACATTTAATTTTACAGCCTGGGAGCACAGTGGTTCTGCAATTTAAATGTTCCTGGCAATTTCAATCATACTACAGTTTTCACGCAATTTTCTGTTGCCGAAATCCAGTGGAATTAACCACCGAACGGATGCCCCTTGCTGCAGTTACACATGCTCATAATTGTACTGTCACAACAACCTGGCAGCCTGGCACCTGTGACACCCGGTCCTGGGCACTTCCCTAGCTCAGTACTACTGTCCAGACGGATAAAAATGACACCAGGTGATGGGGAAGAAGGCAGAGCCCTCACTAGCACACCTGCTGCTACTTCAGGAAGCCAACGGCAATAACACCAGCAAGTCACCCTCTAAATGTCCCATTTTCTGGATTCCTTATAACCCAGCAACACAGGCACATTACATCCCAGACATTTCAAGCGCAGTCCATCACATCAGACCGCCAGCCCCATTTCCTATTGCTGGCATTACCCGCTGAATCTGCTGTAGGGACAAGCACTCTCTCTTCCCCTCCTGGCACTGCAAGGAGAGGCTAAATGTGGCGGGGCAACATGGTGATTCACCAGGTGACAACTCAGCTGTGCAGCTCTCACAGTAGCATCTGCTCAGTATTTCTGAAGGGTGGCTGAAGCTTATGTCCCTAAAACATTAGTACCCCACTTTTGGAGACAAGTGGAGCTGCTGTCACTCATAGATCAGAAATGAGTCCACTCACGGTGAATGTGCATACCTTATCACCAGGAAAAAATAGTATCTTTTAAAAAAGAAATAAGACACTCTCATTTTAGGTACGAACTCAGAAAAATTATAGCTTTTAGACCCTTTTATACAATTAAGGGAAATAAAAACAAAGAAAGGGAAAGTAAATTTAATTTAAACCTTCATTTTTAATACCTATCATAAACATTTCTCATGATGTTGTGGTGTCCAGTTTGGACTCCTGGTTTATCACTAATGACACTCTCACTTTGTATGGCCATGCCTAAGCAAGACGGGGATGAGTGATGGACATGGACATTGTGCATTCAATGCAGGCACCAAGAAGAAAGTTAAGACTACATTTTCCTCTTTTCCCTGCCAAAACAAACAGGAGTGAGACAATTACCATGGCAAGACAGGGGGTAGTTGCACACAACACCAGTGGCACTAGAGCCATTGTGCACAGGCACTCTTTCATTCCTGTAACTGCAGCTCCCCTTGCCACCTTGCCAGCATGCAGCAAAGTGACCTGGAAGAGAAGCAGAGGATGGCTGCCTTTGCATCCATTGAATGGATGCTGCTGAACACAGAAAAGTGGAGGGGTGGCTCAGCACCATGCAAAATCCCCTCCCTATGTCTAGGCTAGAAAAGGAGTAACATTTCCCACTCTTCGTTGGCTTCCCTTCTTCCTCCATTCAATCCTTTTCTCCCAGAGGACAAGCATTTATCAAAAGGAACATCACTTTAGAGATGGCAGAGTCTCTCTCTGGCCCTGAGTGTCCCCAGCTGAAGTTAGCACACGTAGATAATGCTGGGGGTGAGGCAGAACACTCCAGTCCAGTTTCTATCCAAATCCCCAGTGCTATAATTAAAGTAATTGCTATGTCCAATGAAAGAGCTTTAATTTCACAGGAATTCAGGCAAAGCCAAAGTGTGTCTTTCCTTCATGACGGCTATGTAATAAACTCCAATGGCAATGGATTTTTCTTTTGTCATTTTTATTACTTATTAATTTTGAGGGAAACACCTCAAATGTTTTCCACAAGTATGATCAAATATTTTATGCCGTGGAAAATTTGCTATCTGCTACTGAATGTATAAATTATAGACAACGTATAAAAATGTGCTAAAGCAAGTAACTTCTTTCACAGGAAAAAAAAAAAATCTACTCCAAATGAATATGCTTCCCATGAAGCAGTAGTTTTAAAGAAAAATTTTGGCACTGGAGCAAGTATTTACTCTTGAAAGACATCTATTCTTTGAGCTGCTGATGCAACAAATTAATAATACAAATTAAACTTAAAGAAAATTACAAGAGATCCATGCATGACATCAATGACATCAACACTACTCTTTCTGGAGAGAAATCTGTGCCCATAACTACTGCATATACTTGGTAAACAAGGTATAGGAACATCATACTCTATAGGTTCTTTACAAATAGTTGACATGTCCACATGTAAATCCCAACACAATAAAAGTTGGATTTATTGCTTTGCACAAATCATCTGGGTGACACGTTCATGGCTCAATGCTTTGGATTTACTGTGCATTGCAACACAGTGTAGCATGCATGAGCAGTGACTCCAACCACACTGCACAACATCTGCACGCTGTGGACACAGCACAGAGTTGCCCCAGGGATTCCTAAGACAGTTGGCAGTGAAAGTGGAGTCGAGTTGATTTTAACAAAGGTCTCATATACTGCCCAAACAAAAAGCCTTGAAAGTCCCCTGGACAATTCTGTTCGGAAAAGAAAGACATCAATGGAAAAAAGTGGGTAATGCTCCTGTCATGAAACTCCCCTCTGTACCTCAGTTATCAAGGGCTGACCATTGCCTGAGCAGAAAGACTGCTTGGGTGGTTACCTGCTTTCCAGGGACGCACAGGAGCTATCTACAGTGCATCAATTCCAGAACAGTAAACTCAAAACATCTGGAGCTTTTATTTTCTTTCTTCCCAAAGAAAAAAAATGAGTGAAATGCTTAAGAGCCCTGGGAGAGTTGCTATTCAACTACACATAAAACATCCACTCCCCTCAGCGTATGAATCAGCTGCTTGATAGAGCTATGTAGAAATGGGGGGACTGGAGGAGCTGTTGTGTAAAAGGGATGAAAGTACATTTTTCCCTGAGGCTGTAGTTTCAGTCCAGCTCCAGAGAGCCAGCGCTCTTGCTGCCAGACACCATCTCAGTTATTCCTGCAAAATGATGGATGGTCTCAACCCATTCCCCTAATGAAGATTCCATCAGGAAGGCCACCATTGTAATCAGTTTCTTTTTTAGGGCAGCCTTAAAGGCTAAGCTAAAGAAGGAAAAAAAACCCACAAACTCACCCTACCACACCATGCACTGATGTGGGGGCAATTTTATGAGGCTGGAGTTAAAGACAAGAAATAAGGGGGAGTCTGAAACCCTGTGTCACGAATTGTACCTGTTCTGTGGGCAGAGCACAGCCACCACTGCCAAGCGCTCTCTCTGCCTCCTTGCACCATCATCATGTATGGACAAACCAAGGACCCCAGAATCTCACACCATCTTTATACGTTTCTGAAAACGGAGATGCTAAATGGCAGCAAGAACTTCTTTTAGAGGTTCCTATGTTGCATTTATTAGCGTCTCCTTTGTGGAAAGGAAAAAAACCAACAGAGAGAAGGACAGAGACAGAGAGAGAGAGAGAGAGAAGGAGGCCTCTCCTACAGGCTAACAGACCTAATTTTTTCCCCTCGCAGCCACAAAGGTAATCTTTAAAGTGTAGCACTCAATGAACACTAATACAAGGCAGTAGTGGAGAAATCAAACCATGCTTGTGGAATAGTGGCACTTAAGCTTCCTGGTAAAATGCTGTGAACTCAGGATGCCGGCTAGTTATAATGAAAAGGAATTTCTATCAAATTTCATAGCATTGTAATGGTCAACAGGAAATGCAACAGTTGCTGCTGAGTGTTCTACCGAAACCTCGCTCAGGTCCCTCTTCTTTTCTTCAGTGCGTTGTAACAAACTCAGCCATGGTTTACATTTTAGTTGAGAGAAAAAAAGTTTAGGAACAAAGGAAGGCTATTCCCTTGCATACAAACTTATACTAATCTGTAACATCATTATAAAACAGAAAAATGAAATAAATGCCCTTTTTGGGGTCTTTTTTAATGACAATGGCTACACAAATTGGAAGTGCTGATAAAGATAGACTAGTAAAATTAGAATTGAGAGTGTGCATCTAAGCAAGAAAATAGAAATTATTCATTTCTAGTAGACTGAATATATGTATTTAAGAAATAACACAGAGAGAACATTATTGTATTTGCTACAGTGTGCAACATTTTTGTTCTCTAAATTGACTCAGTGCTCCATTCTGACTTGGGGAAATAAAAGATCCATCTTGTTCAATGCTTTTGGCCACAAAATATGCTTTACATGGAGAATACATAAGAAGTTTACATAAACCTCTGAATATTTTAGATCTGTCTCATTTGATTCACAATCCTGCAGCCATTGTTCACTAAACTTGAATTCCTTTTTTTCCACACAGTCAAATACTCTCATTCTCAGATGGAAGATGACATTCAAGTAAATCAATTTCATTACAAGTTAAACTATTCTGGTTGATTGCTTTCAATAAATAGAGTCTGCACTGTTTTCTTCCCTGTCTCCTACTGATCACCAAGTCTACCACTCAGTTTAGACATCCTTCACTCTTATTCATGATCTTCCAATCAAAGCACACACCACTCTACCTACTCACTCCAATTCTGGTTACAGCATTTAGTGCATGGAAAGTATGACAGGTACACATCAGAAACAATGACAGGGATACATGGATTATGTTTGCGTGGCCTATTAAACTAATATTTATGTAGTTCCCCACCATCATCACCAAATGGGAGACTTCAGGTGAGGTCTGTCTATGATAGTTTGACCCATCTCGCAGCCCTGTGTCTTCATCTAGCAATTCCCTTTCTCCAAAAATCTTTTCAAGACTGCAGATATATCTGTGCTCGCAACTCACTTGTATTATTCCCGGTGCTTACAGCTGCCTCCTCCAAATCTTCCAAACAGCAGACAAAAACCCCAGAATTGCTCAGAAAGGAAATGACGACCTCGCGGTTGTCCAAGAAAATACAGCAAACTACAAAATGAGAATTGTAATTCGAATGGTTACCAGCCAAATTTCCAGCATGTCTGTGGCTGGTTGGATTCCAAAAGAATGAATGAGGGTTCAGAACAATTCTAATATTATCTGAAATGGTAAATGCAGCCCTACTTCATATAAAAAGGATATAGTATAATGAAACACAGTATCATTCTAGCTGATGAACACAAAAAAGATCAATTCTTACCTTAAGCAGTCTCTTTTATTGTCCAGATATAACAAGGACAGACAAAAACCTCAGCAAATTAAACACAACCAGCCACCTAAAAATTGTTTATTCTTTTATCTCAAGTACTATGGTTGTCTTTATCCATCTTTTGGGGTGGAAGAAGAGACTAACTATTCACCAGTGTTATACTACTTTTTCAGTCATCAGCTACAATGTTGAACAAGCTAAGTGCTATTTAGTCATCTTCTCTATAACAATGTTTTATAGGAGGATTTTTGCCTCTAAGATTAAAGACAGAATAATGAAAGCAGACATGGCACATTTTTCTGAAGGAAAGAGAACTGCTTCCCTTAAAGTAGAATAAAGCCCTCATCATTCCACAGAGCCAGCAGCTGAGTAAGAGTGGCACCAGGCTGCCCCCACTGTCTTCTAAGAAGCCACAGAAACTTCTTCCTTTCAAAGCATAAACAGCAATGTTGCTTTCAATGCACTTCCAAAAAACCCCACCAAAAAAACCAAACCAAACAAAACACACACAAAAAACAAAACAAACCAAAACAAACTAAAACTCCACTACTGCCCTAAATGTGCCCCTTGGTATGTGGGCACAAACTGGTCATTGCACCAATAGCAGACTAGCTGAACAATTTATTTGTAACACTCCTCCAGATGCAAACATGAAGAGTGAGCAACATCACAGCAAAGTAAAGTGCAGAGACCTGTAGAACCCAATGCACTCTCTCCCAGATTCCACTGATGTCAGCAGGGGGGAAACACTACAAAGAATATTGACAGTCACTGTTTCAATGGCTCAAAGTCTAATGAAATATTATCACTTCAATTCCCACAGCTATTGGTTGTGAAGAAGCACTGTTTCAGACAACAGCGATATTGATAACACCAGCCTTCATAATGGTGCTGCACCCGGAACAAGTTCAGAGCACTGCACTCTAGGTGCAGCCATTAATGATTATAATTTCAAGTTCACTATGAAAACTTTGGGGAAAATAAACACGTCCTCAAGATAGTAACACTCAAATGCAAACTATGATTTTACTCTATGCACATTTAGAAACAGCCTGCTGGGCCTCACGCTGCATTTGCTAGTGTTAGCAGCCTGTGAGTGACAAACTCTCCCTTACTGCATCACTTGCAGTAATCCTGCTCTCAGCGATATATTTAGGGTTAATTCAGACTGATCGGGTGAGGTTCTAAGGCCAGTTTTGTGCAAAAAGGCATTCATTGCACCAATGTCTATGAACACTATGGATGCCCATTTCTTTTAGAAAGACTACATGTGTAGAGACATAGCTGCTCACTGACATAGATATTTTTCCACATACCCTTTTTATTTATTAGTGCTCATTTAGTGCTTCCCTCATACCTGTGAGGATGTAGACTTTAGCATCACAAATAGGGGGTGGCTCTTTTAGGAATGTATTGTTTCCAACAATCATATTATCTATTTTGTTATTACTCACTGGTTTCCTGCATGAATAAGCTTTTTGTTAAAAACTTTCCACCAAAAGGAGATCAGAGAACAAGAACAATTAAAAATGTTTTAAAGTTTTGCAGGAAAAAAAAGTGTTTTCTCAGCAATAACATTAGGATTTAAAAGTCTGAAGTCATTTAGGGATAAAACCAAATCTTAGATCATTGAGATGTTGGCTGTTTCTCTTCTTGGCTTCCTGAAATAAAATTCCCCTACTCACTACCTAATAGCATATTATTATAGTCTTTAGAGAAATCTCCTACTATACTTTCTCTGTGCTTAAGCATCTTCCTGAAGCATCTGCTAAGGGCCACTCTGATGAGCTACTGCATTTGGCCAGGTTCAGTGCAACTGCTCTTACAACAGTCCAGGCCTTGCTGCAAGACTTAAAATTTCCATCCTTTTTACAGTGAAAATGAGATCACAACAGAGAGAGTACCCTCTCCTTTTCAGGTCACTGAAGTGATGTGTGCATTATGCTGCTTAGAAGTTTCAAACATGAAAAGGAAATCCCAGGAAAGAGGAACTCAAGGAAAACACAGGTCAAAATGTCCAAAATTCATCTTGTACATAAGCTGGTATGCTCAATACTTTGTTTTTGTACATTTATTTTCCCTTAGATATAAATGCAACTGCAGAGGTAGCTGTCACATTCTGCAGTCACACATGTACAGACTCAATGTTCCCTTCAATGGCAGCTAGTATTACACTCTAAAGTATACTCATATAAATTATACTTGTTTGAATAATTCTGGCTGATGTTTTTTTCCTATTTATATTAACCTGAATTTTTACCCAAATGCTATTTTATTCTTACTTATCAAATCCCTTTATCAAATAAAAAACTGGAAATGGCCCCATAATATTCTAAATGCAACGTGACTAAACGTTGCATAAAAGGAACAAACAGTAAAAGATGACAAACTGGCATTGCTTTGTAGCTCACTTGGGCAATGGGAGGAGCAGGTCCAACCTCAGCAAGCAGCGCTCACTTTCAGCACATTGTAAAGCTATCTCATGTTGGGACTTAGGGAGAAATTGAAGCTTCCATTCAAGCCAGTAGGCCATGTTAGAAATTTACCCTGCCTGGTCTTCATTAAACTTGTAAAACATGATTGCTAGAGTGCAGAGCGTAACACCCTCTAATAACACACCAGTCAACACAATAGAAGACGTAGAGAAATGTGATGGAAGTACTAAAGCTAAGTCAGCCCTGAAATGTCTGGAGTTATTTAAACGTCTATCCAAATCTCTTTAGACTTGGAATCAAGACAAGAAGCCTTGTGTGAACATCAAAATGTGTTTCTCCAATACCTGTTTGCAGTCAGGCTCCAAGTACCAAGAAAAAAAGAGCAAGAATATAAAGGAATAAAATATACATTGTTTGAATAAAAGGAACATGTTTTTTCCTTTTCACCTCTCCCTGGCTGAAATCACTGTCACCCCACAGAATACTTAATTCCAATGAAATGTTTCACTTCAAAGACTTCCTCCATTATCTTAAAAAGGAAATATGAAGCAAGAATTCTCCAAGGGAGAATAAAGAGTAATCTAAATTGCTGCAGAATTTTAGAGTGGGGGTTGCGAGAGACAGCATTCGGTAAACACCAAAACCATCCCCAAACAGAATGAAAACAAAATTAAATAAAGAAAGAATAAGCTACAAATCCAGTGATAAGGCAATTTAGTTTTGAAAAAAAGACACTTTCTTCTTATGTTTTCAGCATTAGGACAATCTTCTCTTGAAAACACTGCATCTGTAATTTTTCTCTGAGCTTTTTGAAAGTGTACGTGTGGGCTTTTTCTCCAGCTAGATACTAGCTTACAGCATTATCAACAGAAATGTAGATGATACTAAGGGGGTACTGTTTCAGAGGTGTGAGTAGTCAAACTTGCAAGTTTTGCGGGAATGAGCATGGTTGCCTTCAATGTTTTTAATCTTGGGAGAGTTTTCCTCTTTTTGAGGCTGAGATCTAGCAAAATTCTAGTAGTGTTGGCTTCACGGAATTTATTTGATTTCATACTTCAATATTAATAAAAATTCAGTGGAGATAACTGAAAATGGGCTTATTGAATTTATCTTGAGCTGTATTGATGGATTGGAGGGTAATGTCCAACACGTAAATGTAGAGAGCATTTGTAAGGATCTGAAAGACTCCCATCCAAAACAAGATTGTTTCAGTAAGGCTTTTTCTATCTTTCTTGCTTAAGTACTACAGGCAATAAAATTATTTCCACAATGTTTCTTCATAAAGTAAGTGTTCAAGTGAATCAGTACTTGTAAACAAGCTCTACTGAGGATTCATGCTGCCAATTTAAGATAAACTATTTTGTACATTCAAGTCCATTTCTCTGTTAAAATTTCCCTAATGAAATGTAGTAAAACTCACAAACCATCAGATCAACACACACCAGCAAAATTAAACCCCTGAGAATATTCACTGCTTTATTTTTATTAGTACTGCTTTAAATATTCAAAATGTATGGGTCATAAAATTATGCTTAGGGCAACATTTTCTCATAAGTTCATTTGTGCATGTTTTTAAATAGATTTAAAAACTAAATAATTTCAATCTCAACCTTAATGCTGAGACAAACAGCAGAAGTAGTGACGGGGACAGATCTTAATAACCCTCTCCTCAAACTGTAAATTTTAGGGTATTTTAGGGCTAAAGAATCCCCCAGGCAGGAAACGGAATGTATTGAAATGCCTGAAGCAGTTTATATAATGTTTCAAATTTCTAGAGCAGCCTCCACATTCCCTTCCTTACAAACACAAGATAAAATTACTTGGAATTTCCTTATATTATTACTGAATATAGGACAAACAATGACACTGTCAAGAGTCAGACAAGGTGACCTGTGATTATTTTGCACAGAAAGATCACAAGACAATATAAAATCTGACCAGTTAGTTAGAAAAATGGGTTTCCAAGTAGCTCAAACACATACCCCTCAGCATACAATTTATCGTGTCATTACCTCAGTTACAAAATCCAAGAGTAAAAGTTAACATCTCTACTTTCTTGCAGGAGATGCGGTGTGACGCTGTGCTCTGGCACACCAACCTGCTCTCAGCATACCCAGGGAGAGCAAAGCACTATCGGCAGCACCCGGACTTGGCCCTGCAGATTTACACCATGCACATCTCACAGAGGTATTGATTGGCAGCACCATGGCCCTATGCATAGAGTAAGCTATGGAAAGCCAGAATGTGATCTCAAAGGGAAGATTCTTTGTATTTTTTTCCCCCCTCTCAAGTGAGCCAAGAAAGCCTGCGATATGATGAGGATAGCCTCAGGAGATAAAGGACGCATTATCTACAGTCACTGGGAGAAGGGTGTCCTCACATTCACCCCAAGAATCAAAAGATGCCAGACCCCTGCTGAGTCGCAGAGGACAGCCTTGCAACTCCTCAGGAGCTTTTTGTCAGGTATGAATGTCAAGCAAGAGGCAGAGGGAGGCAGCAGGTAATGCAAGCCTAGCAGGCACTTGTGGAGGAGAAGCTTCTGCTAGTGGGATCTGTGGGGGACGTGACACCTCATATTCATCCACAAGAGCATGGAAGCATCAGGGAAGATATTCAGTGCAAGCTATGCAGCTCCACAAAGTGCAGTGAGTTGAGTTGCAGTCTCAGGAACTTTTGGGTTAGTGTGATCTACAAGGTAGGTGAGCCAGTACTGAAGCCTTCTGGTGAGGTCAGGACATCATGAGAAGACAGCAATATATAGCTGCAGGACTATGTGTGCGATCATGAGAGGCTGCAGAGGCTGCAAGAAAAACCTCCTATGCACAGACACCTCAAGCACACAAAAAAGCTTTGCCTTCTTTCTTCCTTCCTCCATCCCTTCTCTCTTCCTGGTTTTGGTTTTGTTTTTTTTTTCTCTTCTCCCTCTTTATTTCATCACTGTGTCCTCTAGGAACAGACACTAATTTTCACTTTCTTTTACCCTTTGTTTGCAGGCAGGAGCAGAAGCTTCCACACACAGAAAGTCCTGATGGCAGTGACTCCTGGGTACAGACAGGGTAACTACCCAGCACTGTGAGGGATTCCCCACATGAAGAGGTCAGTTGCTTGTAGAAAACGTTGCCACAGTGCAAACTGGCTGGAGACTCCCTAGAGGACTGCCTGGGTGGAGCCTCTCAGCGTTGAGACAGACATATATCACCCACGCATAATGCCAGTCGATGGCCCGACTGGCAGCATGGTCAAGGAAGCCTGGGAAGGAGCAACAGGTCAGGGGCTTGGATCCAGCAGCTACCATCAGGAGAAGTTTGGAGAAAACCTCAGACCTCTCCTTTGATACTGAGTCAGAGTTTTATCTTTTCATGTTACAAAGTTTTGCATCCAAAAAAAGTCTGCTTTGGCTCTCCCTCCCAAGTCCTAAATGTAATTTCACAGAAAATTATTCTTGAGGAGAATCTGAAAGTGTGTATCAGATTATGTGATTATCTGATCTAGTGTCCCTGTCCAGGACAGGGGTGTTGGAACTACATGATCTTTAAGGTCCCTTCCAATCCAAAACATTCAATGATTATCAGGGTCTAGAAAGATCATTGTTCTACGGAGAAGAAATGAAACTCAATGTACATTGTCTTGAGAGAGAGACAAATGGACCCAAACCACACAACTTACATAGCTTCTCCTTGGTTTCTTTTTTGATTCAGACATTCCATGCCAGATGATGATGGTAAGAATCTAAAGTGATTGGCCAGACAAAATTTGCTTTATCTAACTATGCAGTGAGGGTAAGAAGAATTGTTTGGCTAAGAGTTAAAAAAAACTTCTTGGGGAATACAGTGAAGAAGCAGAGCAGACAGTAGGAAGGACCAGCACCAGGAAGGTGCAGAATGTTCACCTGTTCAAAGGTGGCAGAACAGAAACCTACAAGTGAACATCTAGAGAGACTGCCCCAGAACCCTTGTGTGATGTTAACAGCTGGTTGAAAACAATTTTTAACAAAATAAGCCTTTTCAAATGCAGGAGGGAAATATAACAGCCAACAAATCACCTAAATGCTTTATATCAGATTCTCAATAGAATACTATTTAAATATTAAGACTTTTAATTGATGAAATTACTATTATAAAATATTATATTAGCAGTATTAACATCCTGAAACCTCCTCCATGCATTATACTGCTTTTTATTCTAATTTCAGGCAGCCTCTCTAACATGAAATGCCAACATGGTACACATCAATGGCCTCAAGGGTATAATTAACACTTGTTATTTACATTTATTTTTTAAAATAATTAACTAGGAGCATCTCTAATGAATGGTAATGGGGCTTAAATTGAGACACAATATGTCAACTACCTTGCCATTTAGAAGCGAACGCCCATGCAGCTCGGGTGTGATCAGGAGGACTAGGCTGAAGCAAGAGCCTTGCAGATAACACTGCTGAAGGGATTCACCCATCTCTGCTGCTGCAAAGTCAATGGCACAACATGTATTGGTTGTTGATTGGTAACTTTGAAGAACCTGACGTTCACATACATTGAATATCAAATTAAGGCACTGGCTTGTTTTTTGTAGGCTACAAAGATTAAATGGAGGTTTAACCATACGTTAAGCTAAACCTGCTGTGGTCCTTTATTCCTATGTTCTCTCTGCTTTCCACTACGCAAAGATATGTCCTCAGCTGACACAGTTTATAGGACATGGCATAAGCAGCTACTTGTGCCAGAATAAGCTTCTGACTCAGAAAGAAGCTATGCATAAAGAAAATCCTCACGCAGTGATGTACTTTCAAAATGCATGACCTCATTCTTCCCCAGTCAGGCTCTCAAAGGGAAACAAACCCAAACAAAACATTTTGTGGAGTGAAACACGAGACTAGTGTCTGCTAGTTCACTTCCAAGAGTGAGGGGCACATTGCAAACGCGTAATCAATGTAACCATGTTTCTGTCCACTTAGTGAAGGAATAGATCCTTTTTCCCAGCATCCTGAAAGATTTTGCCATAGCAGTACACTTGGGGTAAAAACAAAGATTTGACTTATAAACGTGTATTCATTCAAACCTTATCACTGGATAGGGGTACTGGTACAATCATGTCCATGACTTAAAATAAAAAATATGCAATTTATGATGTTTCACTAACAAACTCATATAATCAGTTCAACTCTTAGAAGTTTAGACAAACTCTTAGGTTTTAAGGTATGGTCTCAAATGCATTTTCATAAATGATGAGCTGTTTGTGTGTAATACATATATTTCATAGGATGTCCAAAAAATCTTAATAGGAAGAAAACCAGAAGGTCCTTGTGTCAAGAGCATAACACCTACCACTTATCAAATAATCATATGAATGAAGCTCCAGGTTGTAAATACAGTAAGAGAGGGAAGTAGAAGATATGTTTCAATCACAGCAGCCATAAGCAGAAGAGCAGTTACCTGTGTGATTCATTAATTATCTTCCTCCCCCTGCCACCTTTACCATTCTTCCCCTAGGTCTGTCCATTTTTGGTCTATTTTTTATTTCCTTTTAAATTCTTCCTTGTTCCCCCTCCTCCCAGGCCATTTTTTTGCTTATTGTTGTGGGCTCTACTGCTAATATTTGATGCACTACTAAATTTAGGCAAGTCTTGCACATGTTGATATCCATGAGTTGTTAGTAAAGGCTGTGATACCTAACAAAGCTAAGTTGACATCAGCACAACTACTTTTTTTTTAACTCTATGGTGACAAATTAATAAAATACAGGGATTTATCTAGATATATGTACGGGGATAAATCTAGATATTTATTATACTATGTGCTATATACAGGGTTACAGTAGAAACCACCTCAAGCTATGGGGCAGAAAACCACGAGTTCCTTAACACAGGTAAAGCAAAACCACATAAAGCAAAGCCCATACAATTATTGCTTCAGACTACAGCAAGTCTACTCTTTTGGCCTGACTGTCTACTCATATTTCTATCAACATACATGTGCACGTACCTGCATCAGCTCAAAGTAAGAAAAGAAACAATGGTCCTAATTTTAATCCTAAATATTTGAAGTTGCAAATCAGTCAAACATTTTTGAATAATTGTATAAGCAAGGGCAGTTGCTCTAACTAAAGAATGATTGCTTCGACTGTCACATGTGATATACAAAAAAAGGAAGCGAATCACAAACACATATATACAGCCCGCTGCGTTTCTGTACGCAAAGTAGGAAAACAGCAACCATAATGCATATGCTAAAAGAAACTAGAAGGTGGTATTCTAGACAGAAAATGTACTGTACCTGTAATATCTGTCAGTGTGAATAATTTCTTGGCTGCTGGCTAGAATATATTCTGCAGTTCATTTTGTTTTATCACATTATTCACACTTTTTTCTGGAACAAGCAGTTCTCTTCTTATAAGACTACACTCTAGTGGAACAAATGAGCTCAAGCCTATGATTGATTCTCTAACATAGTTGAGATGCTACAGCTTTATTCACTTTTTTTTTTAAACGGCTTTATTCATTTACTACCTCCAACATGACTCCAGAGTGTCAGCTGCTGAGAAACTGCATTGTGAAAGGTTCCCTCCACGCTCAAGGAGGTGGCAGTGGGGTCTTTTTAATAGTAAATTCCATGATAAGGAGGAAGAGAAGTGCCCGATACAGACAGACTGTCTCTGCTCACCAGTTCAAAAAGTGCACTCCCAGAAATATTTTCTAAAAGCTTATCAGGCCAAACATTCCTCTTCAGCTCTGTTTCCCTGATGAAATGCTGTGTGAGCCTTTTTGGTTCAAGGCAGCAACTCCCTGTTTTATTTCCTACTGGGGAATTGGCAGGGATGAGAAACCAACAGCATCCTGACCAGGGCCCCTTGATAAGCTAAAGCCATGCTATGGATGAGAAGGTTTCACACAACACTGGTTTGCTTTAGTGTCACTGGAAAAAACCAAACAGGTATTTTGGGGATATACAATTCACACAGAAGTGACCACATCTGCTTCTTGCCCGATCCTCAATACTTTAAAGAAGAATGATCAGAATTATCTTCGATTCTCGTTTCTCTGGACTGGCTGACTTGCCCTCCCTCCCCCCTCCCTCCAAGAAAAATTTTGTCTAGGGAGGAAAAAATAAAAAGAGGAAAAAAAAAAAAAAGTCCATTTGTCCAAGAATTTCCTTGATGTCTCAAACTCACAGCACATGGGCTGAATGGCTCATGCACAGGTATTTCTGCCCAGGAAGTCCCATGAAGTACGGGACAAATATATTCAGTCTCATTTTAAAAAGCAGGCATTCAAAATAATCCTGGACAAATAACTGAATTCTTGAAACATCCTACTAAAGCAGAGATTTTCCAAAAGGCCACTAGGAATAATAAAAAAATTGTTTTATCTCCTAGCTTTACAACTCAAGCAAGCAGTAAAAAAGATTAAAAGCAAATGTGGAGGTTCTTTAGGTTTGGGTACAATCGAAAAGTGACCTAAATTGCTCTTCTTTATCACCATCTGAGTTGGGCTCCATCAACTGGAAACAATATTAACATACAGCCAATCCTATGACATGGATGTTAAGAGCTCTGAATGAAATGTAATGGCAAGTAAAACTAGTTTCAGAATAAATTGTGACAATAATGTTGCACCTGGTATGATAACATCCACTGATATCTCATACTATAAATGTTTTTACTCTCATTTGTTCAAAGGAGTTTATTCTTTCAAATGCAAGAACTTTACATTGTATGGTAACCACAGTTTATAAAAAAGTAAGCCTCTGAAAGGGAGACAAAAAGTAAAAACATGAATTTAACTTGAATTTCATGTAACAAAATAACCTTTTCAATTTCCACTTAAAAAAAAAAATAAATAGGAAAGCAGCTGCATAATTTACATTGCCACAATCTTTAAAAGGCTCAGAAGGCTGGATAAGGAACAAAATTCAAATATTTGGAACTCAACCACTGCATTTTGGACTCCTTCATTTTCCGAAGTCTTAACTTTGTTTATCAGCAAGTCTTCTGTTGTGCAAATAAAATTATAACCATGTAACTGAGCAAGTAAGAGATGCCTTAAATTACAAGCACTCTCTGAAGAGAACCACTGTGTAAAAGCAGCATGCCAACCAAAAATGACTAGGAGCAGAAGCAAGTTAAGCAAGCTCACGAGCTCGAGGATCTGAAAAGGAGAAAGTTTTCATTCTCCAAAAGCTCTGCCCCCCTGCTTGTCCAACGTGCAGGACACGAGAACTAAAGGGAGCAGGACTTCCCAGGGATGGCAGGGGCAGAGATACAGAGGAAGCCACAGCTGGCTTTTGCTTCTGCTCACAGAAAGGCTCCTTCCCTTCAGAAAATATCTTATCGTGTCAGCCACTATTGCTCTTGTGGGTTGAGACTGAGCCTGCCTCTCTGCTATAAAACTAATACACATTAGGTGCTACAGGAGAAAAAAAAAAAGAAAAAAAGAAAAAAAAGAGGAAATAGTAAACATCACCTCTGTCTGTCTGAAAGACATCGGAGTGAGAATCACTGCCTTCACACAATTTCCTTTAAACTTGACTCGTAAACAACCACCACATCCTTTCCCTGCAGTAAGGGAACAGTCTGGCAGCTCCACACCCTGCTCCCAGTGTCACACACACTTATCTGCCATTTTGTGCTACTGCAGTTTGTACGATTCACCTCAGGTTTTTTCTAAACGTGACGCTTTTTTCTTTCTTCCCGTTTTTTAAATCACTACTCTTATTTTTGGCTTAAGGGAGAACCTGTAACTCTTCTGGGCTAGCTAGAAGCTATTTACAATTTGGCAATTTGTGGTTCATGTGATATCTTTATTTTGCTTCTTTTGACAGCCTTGTCAGCAGTTTCAGAAGAAATGGAGTTTGTAGCTCCTGAACTACCTGGCAGCCTTTCACCCCTCGTTGAGGGCCACCCCAACGGCTGCTGTGGGCTCTGCAGAGCAGTGTGCTGCTGCAGCAGCGTCTACACTTGCTGCCTGTAAAAGAGGCTAAGCATTTGGCACTCTGCTGAGGGTTTAATTCAGCTACAACTAATCAGAAAGAAATGTGCTCTTGATCTCAGCCTCCTCTTCACAAGCAGGGACTTCTCATTTCTCCTCCTATTCCTTCAGCGCTGTAATTTAGAGCACAATTCAGGGTCTGTTACATGCTACTTGGAAGTTATCATTGCTCCAGCTATTCATGGCTCATAAAGTATTGTTCTGTCAATTGCACTGTATGGCTCTTTGCGTGGAAATGATGGATGAAACGGGATACATATTACTTAATGATTAGACTTCTGCAAAACATGTGCAAACGGATATGCCAGGCTTGATGATACCTTATTATCATCAATGAAACAGAGACAGCGCAATGGTGCCATGTATGTATTCCTCGGCAGTAAATGCAAGTGGAATATTTCTGTTTCAAACCTCGACACTTCCTTAGTCTCAGTTATTTCAGTTCAGCTAAAGACGACATGCTAAAATGAGGGCATTTATTACTAAGTGGCATTAAGAAGAGGGATATTTAACCTACCATTGAAATGCTTACAGCAATGCGTGGAGAAATCATCTAATGTGTGTTGGCAGTAATTTATGACATTGGAAAAAATGCTATCATCTTTTTTTCCACCGTCTGTGGTCTGGCTTTGCAAACTGCAAGCCCTGAGGAGCAAGTTTGATATAATACGGCTAATGAGAATAAGTGAGCACACTGCAATATTCTTAAAGGGTTACACTGCTGAGTCTTTGACTCTTTATACTTTTTAATTTCCTTGTACAAACAGTGCAGTGAAAAAGGCAAAATCCATTTGGCTGGTCTGTGCTACAAATTAAATCCTTGATTAAATTTTGGCAATTACTTCTCCGGGTCTTTTTCATTTAAACATTTTTAATTCATTTGAATAAGCTTCTTAATCATGATTCTGGCAATCTATTGTATAGCAAGACAAACTCTAATAAATACTATAATGCAGCAAGAGACAAACAGAAAGATGGATGGATTGGGGATTGTCTTTCGGGGTTTTTTCATTTTGGTAAATGTTGCCTATGTCCATCTTTCCTGAAAGTTGTACTTCAGTCTTCTGCCATGTTGAAATTTATCTCATTATGTGTTGACATCTCCCTTTGCGATGTCAAAAGCTAATAAAGACTCCAAGTAGGGTTTCGAACCCTCTTAAGAAGGTGGAAGAAAGATTAAATAATTCTATATGCACAAATCAATACTACAGTCAACCAAAGGATACAAATTAGGAGGGAAAATGTAAAGATGCTAGATGGACATTTACAGTGAAGGTCTTGGATTTAGCTACTCAGCCTTTACTGTACAGCATTGTATTACCTATTGAAAAAGTATCCCACTACTTGTGCTATTCTCTGGAGGGTTTGGGGTTTTCTTCCATCTGTGAAGACAGACATGAAATAGCAGGCAGTAAAGTACCTCCTTAGTAAGAGAGCAAGGACCAGAGCCCTCTGAGTGTGGAGAGCAGCACTGTACCATTTTCCATGCAAAGGAAGATGTGGGGAAAAGCAGTGGCGACCGGATGAGCAGAAGGAGGCAAAAGAGAATAGAAATTAAAATAATCCCTTCAGGACAAACAATACTGAGTGGAACCAATTAAATATTAACCATTTTTTGTTAATTATTGTGCTACTGGTTTACTGCTGGTACAACACGTAGAAATTAGTGACAACTATAGGGGTTAAAAAAGTCACACAATGTTTATCAGAGGGTCTGGAAAAGAAAGAGTTAAAGACTTACTGTGAGGCCAGCTCTCTGTCGGATATAAAATATGCTAATATATAACCTGCAGCATCCCTACTCCTGTAACCTCTGGAAAAGCTTAACCTCACCAAAAGAGAAAAAACAACCGCTGTTATTCTGAAAGGATAAACAAAAGCAATGCACGTGCCCTGTTTCTTCCCCCTTCTCTTTAAGCCAAAAAACACCTGTAGGTGGATTTGCTTCTTTTTCCCCACTGCATTCCAGACACCTGGCTTTATATAGTTCGGAAAGAAGAAGAATTTAAAAGCCACGCATTTATTTAGGGGCACCAAAGTGCAATCTCACCCACACCTTACATTGTGAGCTCAGTACAAGTCAAAGGCACAAAGCAGCCAGGTAAATAAAATACTGGATGGGGAAAAAATCTGTAGATCAACAGCTGGGATTTTTCAGCCTATAGAAGAGAAAGCTCCGGGGAGACCTTCTAACAGCTTTCCAATACCTGACGGGGATCTACAGGAGAGATGGGGAGGGACTCTTCATCAGGGAATGTAGTGATAGCACAAGGGGTAATGGCTTTAAAAATAAAAGAGGGTAGGTTTAGATTTGATATTAGAAATTCTTTACTGTGAGGTCGGTGAGACACTGGAACAGGCTGCCCAGAGACGTTGTGGATGCCTCATCCCTGTGTGTTCAAGGCCAGGCTGGTTGGGGTTTTGAGCCACCTGGTCTGCTGGGAGGTGTCCCTGCCCATGGCAGGGGGTTGGAACTAGATGATATTTAAGGTCCCTTCCAACTCTAACCACTCTATGATTCTATTAAGACTTAAACAAGGGGAGATTCTAATTCTTGGCAAGCTCTAGTAATGTTTTATTGCCTCTCCTTATATCCAAAACCAAGCAGACTGAGTCTTGGGGACGTAAGTTGAAAGGTGAAGGTTCTGATTACTAGTTAGTGAGCACGCAGGGGACATTAAGAGTAGGTAAGCTCACCTGTTTGGTATAAGGCAGCAGCAGATAATGATATATTACCCAACGAACAAATCTGTCTATGCCGTATACCTGTTCATTTCACCAATACCTACAGCCATTTTAATCTTCAAATGTTGGGCCACACAATTTAGTCTAGAAGTCATTAAAATTGTGGTTTTCTTTTTAAAGCATATTCTCATGTCAGAATTTCATTTAACTCTCTAGAGTGTTCTTATAAAATCTGTGTTGTGATCCTGAATGAAAACCTAGTGCCTGAATAATAGCACAATGAAGAGGGGGGAAAAAATCCCAAATGAAGCACAAGAGAGAAAAATCCTTACCAAGATAAAAACCATCACTATATCACAACAAATCGTATCAGAGGACAGGTGACAAGCACTCTGGATTCATCACCAGCGAAGAATAAGCTACTGTGATCTATTTATACAAGTACAGGAATAGAAAAGGAACAAGGAACAAAGAACTCACCAGGAAATTACAAGCTCTAGGCTTCTAATTTTGCAGATTATTTTCATTTTTCTCTGTGGATGTTGACATAGAGAGACTACAAGATCCAACTTTAACCCTGAATTTGTTCCTTACATAAATGAGGGACTATGAGCCTTCTGGTACTGGATTCACTATAATCTGAAAATCACATTTCACACACGTAAAAGTAAAATGTCATGTATAAGTGCTGCTGTGCCAAATGTTGGGCCTCGTATGTCAGTTCAGCAAGGGTAAGACTTAGGAGTCAAAGACCTTCAGGATCACTATTCTGTTGCAAATTGATTTCATTTCTGTAGAATCGTTTTCCTTTAATAAAGACTGGTAGAAGATGCAAAGACTTTCTTACCATGGTTAGAAACTAAGGCCCAAATGATACTTCGTGATGCATGGGGGTCTCACTAAAAGAAGCACAGCAGTGTAAGGGAGACATGCACCTCACCTTCTTCTACAGGTAACCAGATGATGGCAACAGCTCAAATTCTGCTTGCAGCCGGGCTCTTCACAGGTGCCTATCACTTGCTGGTAAGACACTTCTATTTTCTACACCGTCTGAATATTACCTCAGTTTTGGTGTGAAGGAAAAGATCCTCTGTTTAGAAAGTAAAGGGAAATGTATATGCTAACTGGTTAACTGGTGCATCAATAAATTTTTGGCATGAATTATTAGGTATTACAAGCTTGGCATCAGGAGGAATGTATGAGTTCTACAACTGAAAGTTGGACAAAGATGATGCTATGTTCAGACAATCCACCCTCTCAACTAGCTATCACCTGGCAAGCTTTCTTCACAGGTCATTTGTTGTTGTTGTTATTTTAAAATACAATCTTCCTAAGAGCTTCAACTCCAGCACATCACAGCCTGCCAAACTCATCTGCTTATAGCCTCAGGCTGAAACATCTTTTAAAACTCAGTTTCTGCAAAAACGGAGAAGGACAATTCCTACACCTGTATTTACCCACTGTTTCTCTACCCTACTCTGCCCAGCTGGCACCTCCTGCCCAGCCCAAGGGGCATCTTCAAGATCTGAGGGCTGGCAGAGAGATACCCTTTGTTAATACAAGTTGGGGGAAGGCTGTAAGCCCAGCACTCCTCAGGACATTACCATGCAAGCCAGCATGTTACTCTTCCCTATTCAGTCCCTAAAGGAATCATGTTTGTCAGAAGCGAACAGCTGCTGTGTATTTAGAGATGTGAATGTATTGCATTATTTAATGAATTGTGTCATTTTAATATAATTATTACTAAAAGTCTGAACGTAAGCCTATTTTTATTTATGCTTGGAATTTTTACCCACTAAGCATTTTCAGCTCTGTTTCCAGCCAAAACTGCTTTCTTTCTATTCCAGATAGTACCAGGACTGTAGCTGCACTGCTTGCACTTGAACCAGCTCCCCTGCATGCCACTAATATTGCTATCTTGTGTACAGTATTTCTGGGCTTTTAACAAATTGCATCCACACAAGAATTCCTGTTCCTCCTTTTTTTTTAAAACTCCTTTATTACCCCACTGCCTCCACCTACATATTCTCTCTTACTTAATACCATGACAGTAATATCTATGTCAAAAAGTCTTGTGCACTAATTATGCCCTTGTGTGCAAAGAGAGTACCTCACATGGAGGAAAGGACGGATTTCAACAAGCCACTTGATGCTTCCAATATCTTAACACACCTGCAGCCTGGCAGGTGCCAGTGCAGACCAGCAGCTCTCACTGTCATGCCATTGGCAGAGCTCAGATCTCACCATGTACAAGGACATGACAATGCAGTTTGGGTCCTGGCGTCCAGTTTCCCTTCTGAACAACACTGCTAATAAACTCACGGGGTTTTCACAAAAAGAGGGAATAAAAAGAGAGCATGGATCGTGATGCTTTGCTTCCTTATTACTGGAACCCAGAGCATGACCTGACTGCCTACTTGCCACTTGAAATTACAGCAAGGTAAATGGCTTTTAGAAGCAGCTCTCTGCCTCTGGTAGGAAACAGATAGAAAATGAGTGGTCATAAGACTCTGCTGACCACATGCATTTGCATCTCATTTTATGCACTTATGCAATAACCTTATTTTTGAAAGTCATCTGGAATCTTTCTCTGAGGCCGGGACCTTGGGACTGACACATGTTCTTTTTGGAAGGTGGTTCTGGTTTCCCAACCGTTCTTCTGCATTGCTCTAGGGCTTAGAGGCACTCAAGCACTGGACACAGCCTCATGGCTCATTCACATACCTTTATATTGCTACATTACTGGGCGGATACTGAATTACTCATCACCATGGGTCACTGAGATAGTCACCTATTACTTCATTTGCAGTAGATGTTCCTGTGGACGCAGGCCAAGTGAATGCTGAATATGTTTTTCACTTGTAGCATTAGACAGAGGATGCTCTTTCTTTTTTTTTCAAAATGTTGCTATCAGAAGGAAACCATATCTGCATCTTTCCATATATGCCACACACCTCTAACATCTGAAAAACTATCAATGAAAGACAGGAATGTTGCTAGTCTGACATGAAACGCTTAAAGGAAAAATGTGTGTACGCCAAACTATCCCACACTTTAATTTTTATTTTTTTTTAAGATACCAAATAGGTACTTGAAATAATCCAACTCAATAACCTGCTAGCATATAAAAAACAATTCAGTCTTAAATAGCATAGAGAAGGTGACTACAAAAGGGTAATGCCCTGTTTCTCTCTGAAGAAGTAGAGAACTTTACGTGAAACTACCAGGCAACAGGTGTAAAACAATTACACAGAATTTAATGAAACTGTGGAACTCACTGCCACGTGACATGCTAGATATGTGCATTCACAGGGTGATAAATATGGAAAAAAGATACAATCTGCTCGGAGCATTCCAACTCTGAGATGCCGTTATGTGTATGTCTGTATTTGCATACCATACCCTTACACGCCTCAGAAGAAAGACAAGCACCTCGAAAGCCTCTCACACCAGTGCACGCAGGCATGATGCTGTTTAATCTGTCCCTTATTGCTACTTTTCATTTGCAAATTGGAAGGGGGAGCCGTGAGCAGAAGGGATGCAGCTTCTCCCTCCCAAAGGGGTGTTTAAAACCCAGCCCCCTTCCTGAGAAGCCGTGAATGCAGAAGGCAGCAGAAAAATCCTGACAGGCACTCTAATGAAAACGCAGCCTGTTGTAGTCCCTGTGATACACAAAAATTCAAAGAAAAAGGAGCAGCAGCCAGTGGGGCTTCACAAGGGACTACTCTGAGGCTTTAAGAAAGGCGGGTATACTGGAAATAGAGAGGATCCACACCAGGCTACAGAGAATCACTTAAGAATTGCAGGGAAAGTAAGAGTAACAGAAAAGCAAGGGGAGTTCACGCTAGCCAAAGGGATTAAGCAGGGTAAGAAAGGGTTTTACAAATACTTTATGTCAGGCAGAAACAAGATGGAAGAGGTTCGCTAATAAATGAAAGCTGAGACAAAGAAAAAACAGTGACTCTAAAATGAATGAATCAGCTTTTAACAATGGACATAAATAAGAGAAAGCTGGATAATAAACGGAAGGGCGAGCGAAAAGGCAGGTAGAGGAAAGCCTGACTGCCGTGTGCCAGCGAGGGTGCAGAGGCGCAGGAAACACAGGGCAGCAGAGGAGCCTCTGCAGCAGGCACCCAGTGGGCATTGTCCCCATCTGAACGGGGCAGAGGTGATGGCATGGCCCACCAAGGGCTCCCCAGTGGCTTTACAAGGCACAGCATGTGCCTGTGGCTGTGCTACCTCCTTCTGCCAGACATTGAGGACAGAGTGCAATAGCCCTTCTCCTCACCTACCTTAGAGCCCAAGGAAAGGATGGGGCACTCCCCCTGGGATCTTGCAGACACAACTGACTGCATGAAGCTCAAGAGCATGTGAAGCCAATAGTCTATATTTTTGACCCAGAACCATGTTATGAAGCCAATGGGTAGTGTATTTAGTGAGGATTGCCTCCTGAAATTTCAATGTACATACATGCACTTCACATACACTGTATTCTCTATGTAGACACTCTGGTCCTTATATACTGGTCCCAATGTCCTGGTTTACAGACCAGACCTGCTGTGATACCTCTAATGGCCACTGCAACAAGAGTTTCCAATTTAACGTGCCAATGAAGCTCAGGCTTTTCTTTTTTTTTTTTTCCCCCAAGGAAGCACAAAATGTCCAGAGGACAGAGAAAAGGTAGCAAATCTCCTCCAGTACACTTGGCCCATCACTTACCACTGGTAGACACCTATGGAGGTGGGTGACGTGTAAGGGCTAGCAGCTCATGCAGTAGATTAAACCTAATCTCATTGCAGAGCAACTATAATACAGATAAAACAGGAAAAAAAAAATCACCTTATGTTTTAAACTGTCCTTCATGCTTAACCTAAAAAAATGTCTCTCTGGAAAGGATCAGGCTTAGCCTGATCTCTTATTTGTGGACTCTGCTTGTCAAGCAGAATGCTACAAATGCAATGGAATCGTATGGGCCACTGAAGTGCTCTGTGCCCTTTACCATCTCTAAAACTAGGCTAAAATGGTAGCAACAGAGTAAAATGTCAGTTTCTCAAGAACCACACAGCAATTTCTGAGAAATCTTGAGAAACTTTCCTTCAGAGGTTAATATCTTAAATAATTTAAATACATTTATGGACATTTTCATGATAATCGTCTGACACAATAAGCTAAATATTTGTTAAATGTAAACTCTGTATCACTGGACTTTCCAGCTTGGCTATATTAATTTTTCCCTGGGGAAATATTGCACCTCCTGAGTGTAGACCAGATCCAAGCAGGGCAACAAGACTGTAGTTCTTAGCCCTCTTACCCTCCTACAGACCCTGTGTCGCTAAGACAGTTTGAACTGCATTTGAGTAAAGCAATGTTTCATGGAGAGTAGCTCTCATCAAACACTGAGCTGTTAACACAACATCACCAAAAGTCTGCAAACCCAAGCAGTGAGCTCGAGCTTTGCCTGCAAGGGTGGTGGGGTGATGCCTGCAACCCTCAACCTCTCTCACGTGGCCTCCTCTGTCTCCACATGAGAACACTCCCTGCTTCTCCTGCCATAAAAAGGGTCTTTTAATAGTTTAGTCATATTCTGTGTGCAGGCAAGGAGGGCTGCTGAGCCCTGCAGGGAAGCAGGGCTCACCACTGCTCTCAGTAGGTACGTCCCCTGGGATGCCAAGCCCACCTCCCTCCACTGCTGCATTAACTGCTGGGTTTCTCCTGATGGTCTTCTTCAGCTCCACACTAGCAGACAGAGTAAGATAATTTACTCAGGCAAATGGAGGCGCACATAACAAATGTACCAAACAGTAGATATTTCACTTCTTCACGATCAATTCTACTTTCAAATGCGCCCAGTCTCTTTAAAATGCTGATCAGAGATTATTAACTCTGAGTACTTTCTTTCATTTTGTCCAGCTTTCTCTTGCTCTCCTTATCACACCCCAGACAAACCCACTGAGTTTGTACAAGACATTTAATAAATGTAAAAAGAAGCAAAAATAAATGGACTTCTTAAACAGTTTGTACCAAATGGAAAGGAGACAGAATTGAACTATCCTGTTGTGAGAAAATAAGCAAACCCAGCCATTTACACCGAATCTCCCTCCATATATCAGTCTTTCAATAGAAGCATCTAAAACTGCTTTGCCTGTTTCAGATAAAACATAAATTAAATTCACTTTAAATGAGGATGAATATTAAAGCTTGGGATGGATTAAAACCTTGAAATCTGATTTCAAGTACAAATGAGATTGTTCTAAGTAATATCACAGTATACAGGAAACAATACGTGTTAAAGACTCCAGAAATTTCCAAGGCATTAAGACACAGGAGAAGCAAAATGCTGCTAGAGCAGTGACCCAGATTAATTATTCCACTGGAAACCCAGAAGCAGCCAACATTACTCTAAGAATGGACACACCAAACTATGTCAGAGAAATAAAAAGCTACCTCAAAGGCTATCCATTATTCTTTGTTAATACTCCTAACCTTCCCCTAGGTTTTTTGATGAGCTAATGAGACAGGCTGCTGGGGGAAAAAAATCTGCCATGGAGAGAGAATTGGGTAAAGCCAGAAATCACATCTCATGTGGGAGTCAGAAAATCAAAACCTTTTTTAGATACTTAAACAGACTAATTTATGCACTAACTTCCCTTTTCAGAATAAATTTGCTGCTGAGGCCCCAAGGATGTCTCTTACCAAATGAGAATATTATCAAGCAGGAAAGAATGCTTTGCTTTCTCGAAACCCCAAACAACTCTAAGAAGAAAAGCCGAAGCTTATTTACAAGCATCACTTGTGCACCCCCAGTCATGAGTAACAGATTTCCATTAACACTCTGAAAAAGAGCATTTGATTTTTAGACAGGCTACAGACTCTACTTAACTTTGAATGTAGTCAGTGACCAAGCTAGATGCTGCAGTGATTATTTTTTATGTGAATCACAATTATTATGAGAATGTCTGTGCTGTTTTCTTCATTTTCTGATTTTTCACTTTCATGTATTTATGTCAGAGAATTCAGCAAAACAGATTTATAAACAGGGACTTGCATTATTACCCTTGACTCTTTCATCTTCTGAAATAATTTAACATCTAGTGTAAACTTGGACAAAACCAATATGATACACACAGTTTATCTGTTCACAATAAAATTACACAGAATAAAAATGACTTAAAGATTATTTCATCTTTTCTTATCTTCCATGTAAATTGAATTTTGCTACTGTGAGCCCTTTCTACCCACATGGGGGGAAAAACAACTACTTTTTATGGCATAATGAACACTCCGATGCAGAGAGAGGCATTCAATTGCATTTACATTTGGCAATTATTTAATGTCACCTATTAATATCCAGCTACTGTCTCCAGCAGTCCTACCTTGTGAGGTGGCTGAGCATGCTAAATGTGCTAAAAAGGAATTTCCTCCTCATTTCCATCCTTGTTATACTTAACCACAGCTCCCACCGTACCTCTGCTCCTTCCCCACCAGGAAGAGAGCTCGCCTTTAAGCTCTCTCTGAATTTGGGAAGCCTGGTGCTGGCACACTGCAGCGGATGGACTGCTCAGCTCTCAGCACTCCTCTTTGCTGCTTGCACATGTAATATCTCACACTCTTTACGTTGTTTTTTCCCCTATAATCACCATCCTGGTGTTACCTGGGTGGCTGAGTTCCTTTACTGCCTTGTTGAGGGGGGTGGGGGAGAATCATTAAAAAGAAACATAAAATCATAGATTTGAACCCCCCAGCTTGCTATCTTGTCATCTAAGCAGAGCCGGAAGATGCAAGTGCAATGTTAAGACTCCAAGAGCCAAGTTCACACTGTGCCACTGATGCTCCAAGGATAATTTTCTGAGAAGCAGGCCTCTCTCTAAGCTGATCTCATGGCTAAATTCCAGTTTTCATGGGTTTGATCCCTGCACACCTGGTGTTTGAGTACTATTTTCTACCTGCCTGAAGCACTGAGTGGTACTGCTGTGCCTTGAAAACCTTGTGGTGTACCTGTACAAAGATGGATGCATGGCACCAATACAAAGATTCATGTAAAACTCTGCACAGAGTGATCTGAGGCCCTGTAGCAGTAGAGAAAGCTCATAGTGTACCTTTTCTCCCAACCAGCCTTTACACTTCTGGTTTCTTAACACATCTTCCTTTGCCAAATCTATGAGTTGGTCAGCATCTCCCTCAGGAGCCTTCATCTTCCCTTAAAATGAACACTCATGAGGTCAGATCAGCTGGTGATTAATCCCACTATGGTTCTGAACAGTCCAAATGTTGGCAACAGCATAAAGATAGGAATTACTTGAAATCAATGATTAATCTTGTAATGACCTCAGCAGGACTGTGATTTAGCTGATGCAAGATGGCTTATACAGAAAGCTTGCTACTGTGTGGATCTACTTTGGAGCTCCAGGGTGTCACATGGAATGGCAGTCAGAGCAAAGATAGGCAAAAAGTCTCTCAGCCACATTTGCAGATAGGCTTCTAGGTATGCTGCAAATAAGTTCTGAAAGCCAGAAAAAAAAAACAGCTTTCTTCCTAGTGTCATGTCACTGCTGATGGCTGTCTATATCTTTGCACTCTTCTCCATTACCTGTCCTAAGTTAGGTCATTTGCTCTACAAGGACTATGCTAGCAGAATAGACTCCACTACCTGGATCCATGAGAACCAGTGCCCGAAGACCTTGGTATCTATAAACTCACGCTCACGGATGAAAGGCACTGTGCAAGTGCAAAGCTGGTTGGCGTCCTCTCATGGGGACAGCCCAGACCAGACTGGGAGCCTCTCACCCAGCAGCGCAGACAGCCCACTCAGTGTTAGGGCTGGCACATCACGTCATCTGGCCAGTGACCAGCTCTGAATTAAAAACTTGGAACAACCTCCCTTTGTACTTTGCCATCTCAGTGTTAATTTTTCATTCCACTAGGTAAAAACTTGTAAAATGACCGGGGGGTTTTACCTAAGGTCCTAGGTTTCTCTGAAAATTACTTTAAAAATCCACAAAAATCAGCACCTCCAAATGTGCGGCAGCTTTTGTTCATATGCAATTGTATGAGGCAAAAAATCCACAAATGAGTAAAAAATTAAGTCTCGGCCTTGCCTGTGCCCATTTTATAGATAATAGCGGTTTCTTCTGCAATAGTCCTAAATATTTCCTCAATGACACTCCTAATTGTATGCTTAGAAAGACCAAGAAGCAGAGTAGGAAACAGGCAGAAGAAATCGGCACTTACAGAGAACACCAAAAAGCAAGCGATTTCTTCTACACTTGAAGAGCTTTACTTTTATCAGCTACAGCAAACTGGTATCTTATAGAGTAGAAAGTCTGAAGCCACTCTGCTCCCTGATCTAGAATAAATTTTGCCCATTTTGAGGAAATGTCAAGCCCTTTTGACACCAGTGGCAAAACTTCCATTGGCTTCAGGGGAGGCAGAAATTAATCTTTAATTAATTCAAGAAGCCCCTGGTTTACCCAGTACTGTTCCTCTGAAAGCTCATAAACAGATTTGAGTCAAAATTTGCAGAATTCCTACAAATCTCCTATGTAAAATGACTAGCACAGAAAATACATTGATTTTAACTTGGAATACAAAAACAAAACTCCAGAAAAAGGCTTATTGTAGAACAAATTCTACCCGCTCTTAAATTCTATCTCTCTCTTAAATAGAGACCAGCTAATGCTTATGTAGCATTTGTGGCATCTTTTTTGAGCTACAAATAACTATTGTAATGCTACCTACTGCAGACACACCTGGTTTAGCCAAACCTTTTCAACCCATTCTGCCTGGGTGGGAATTTATTTAGATACACAGGTTTGGAAACAAAATTTAAAACTCAATACAAACAATTACATACTGTTAGTTCCACATTCACAATTTACATACTTCTTGCTATCTTAAAGGGTAGTCAGAAGAGTAGTTGCTCAAGTTCATTGCCAGAGACCTTATTTTCATCCTCTGCATTCAGGCTAACCCCTGTCTTTGTTCAGACTCAATCGATATCAAGAAGCAGCCGATCCCAAATGGTTCTTTTTCTGGGCTCTAACTCTCTCCACACACTCCTCACTTGGACATTTTGAGCCTGTTTGGGTACCCTTTGTTGCTTTCTTTCTCTTTACTTTCCCCCCATATTCATTCTCCTTTCCATTTTGTCTACGCACACCTCTAGAGTATCCTGTTCTTCACTTAGGCACTATCACCTCCTCTGTCTACCGATCCACCATGTTTCAGAGACAACACAAACAAGGCACAAGAAAAGAGCAAGCTTGTAACTTCAAAGCTGAAAAACCACATGTGGCAGGTAGCAGAACTGAAAACAAAACCAGATCCATTGTTTAAAAGCCTGAATCACTACAGAGTCCAGTGAATCAAGCTGATGCATGCGTCAAGCCTTGACAGTGCTTCAGCCACATCTTGGAAGGGGTTCTGGGTGTCCTGTTTGATAAGTCCCCTCTTACTGCCAGGCGTTATAAACAGCAGCATGAGAGAAGTATCCAAAATTTTAACACTTTCCCAAATCTTTGTAAAACTTCTCCAGACCTTTTTGGAATAGGATTGTAGAAATGCTGAGAAGAGACTACTGCACAAAAGTTTTCTGATACTTTTAATTTGGAGGGAGTGGGTAAGCAGCCTGCCATGATGTAATTCTGAAGGGCTGCAGATAGGTAGATCATAAAGAACGTGTATGAAACAATCTCACCAGAAAGTAAAAATGCTGAAAAAGTCACTGTGCCAGCGCAAGGGCTCTGGACCACCAGCACCGAGCCTATTCTTTCTGAACAAAATTAATCCATAGCCATGGGAAGACAGCATTTTCCTTTGCTGTAAGGAAAATCTGAGATGCAGTTTGAAATGGAAAGCTTTTGAGAGACACATGGCCAGCACTGCAAAGACTCTGTACTTGCTTCCAGGGGGCAATTTTGCTCCTTTTGTTTCCAGTCCCAGACAAAATAAGGAAGGAAGAAAGTTCTCAGAGATTCAAATTTGGGTTTTAAATAAATGTCCCACTGTCTTGTGAGAGCCAGTCTTTTGTGAAACAAGCATCCCTCCCTCATACAGGCAGAAAAAAGGGAAGGTTTTAGATCTTGACTAATAAAATGAATTTATGAACTACTGACCAGAACTATTCCTCCTCACAAAACTGTCTCAACAAAGACATTATTTTGTGTCGCTGATATCTGACCAAAGGCAAAGAGGCTGAGCAATGTGCCTTCATGTCAGGACAAATAATGCAATAATGCTTAGATTGTGCCAAGAGTGTGGTAGCCCACTGGGGCCAAAAGGGAGGAAAAGCAAACAATAAGCCTTTAGTTTCTCACTCCACAGCGCTACTCTGAGGCTGAACATCCCATACCCTTCCAAGAGCTGCCTTCAGAGCCAGTCTTCCCTCTAAATGGCTGACGGAGCTCTCACTCAGGGCTACATGAAAAATAAAATCAAGTTAAATTAAAAAAAATAATAGTAAATCACAAGTTATCTTTCTTCCTCTGAATCACCAGGCATTGCTATTAAACGAATCAGAGCTTTTGCCTGTGATTCTTGCAGCCTGAGGCTCATCCTTGCCAGCAGTTACATTCTGGGATGCCCCCACATGTTAAAAAAGCTTTACAAAGTATTAGCCTGATACTCCTCTTCCAAACCTCACAGCTAGAGTGCTACTGAGGTACTACTGATGAAAAAAACACCCAAATGCCCCAAAGAGAACAAAACTCACAAACACCACTCTGACACCATGTTTCTGAGCTTTCTTGCAAATTAAACTTTGAAAAAATTAACCGTGTCTTTTAACTTTTCTAATTAAAAAATTAATTAAAATTAATTAAAACTATTTTTTAAATTAACCTGTTTACCTCAACTAAATAACTACCTTGAGACAAAGTGTTTGAAACACATGTAAAAATAAATATTAAACTCTCAGTGTAAAAATACCTCCTGTGGATTTCAATTTTGCTTTTAGACTCCTCTTGGGAAAATTATTTTAAACACAGGTGCAGATAACAGTAGGCTTAGATAAAAAAACTGGCTTTCAATAGCTCAGGGCTGGATTAAGGGCTGGTAATTCCTCTATAAAGCCACAATAGTAAAGAGAGCCTGGACAGGCCCCGAAAGCATACATATGCACCTTATAAATCTTGAGCAAGATTAGATATTGCTCTTAAGGGTGTTAAGAACCTGACAAAACCCCCACAGCTACAGTGAACAGAGCCAAGAAAGACAACTAAAACTTGCAGTCTCGGACACCTTTTCCTCCTCTAAGAGGCTGAGTTATCTGAGAGAGAAATTCAGAACATACCATTAGCCCAAGATTTTCCAAAAAAGCACTCTGGGTCAGTTTTTTATGGAATTTCCATACTTAGGAGTCAGGTACCTCTCTGCTTTTTAAAATTTCCCTGCAAGGCTATTCGCATCCATAGATAACTAAAATAAATCTAAAATTCTGGCCAATAGTATCCCATTTTCTCCCATCTCGCCTCCATAACTTAATCAGCCAACTCATCACTTTGAAAGCAGGAGCAATTAAATCCTTGTATTAGAACTGGGTCCCATTAGATCTCCTCCAGCAGAACACCTTCTTAAATGAGATCTGCAGGAAAAAGACATCTGCTGAAAGATCTGGCCTGTAAATTACTATTAGAATGCTGATAGCATATGAAAAAAACACAAAACAAAACAAAACAAAACAAAAAAACCAAAAACACCCATAAGAACTAAAAGCATTTAAATTTCTATACCTAGAGAGCTATGCTTTCTAATTAGATGTGAGAGTTGACAAAGCTTGGAATAAAAATATTTTCATGTGCTATGCCTGCAAATACAGATTTCTCTCTTTAGTTCTAGAGAAAACGATCATTTGGATGTGACTGTGTGCTAACTCTATTTATGGTGTAGTTTAACACATTCCACTAATGTGTTCCAAGAGAGGGCTCTCTGGGAAAAGCCAGCATCCATGCAAGCAATGAAAAAAATTTGTCTGTGGAAGGCATGGCTTGCAGTGTACTGGGAGCAACCGCAATGTTTGTATGTGCTGCTGTTCTGTGCCTGTTTTCAGACAGCCCTGCACTCTCTGAAGGCAGTTAAAGATTTCCAAATTGAGTACAACCCTAGTGTTGCACATATTAAATCAATTTGTCCTGAAGGAGGTAGTGCTAATGATGGCAAGGAAAAAAAGAAAAAGTCTCACTCTTTGCGTAGTCTGACTTTGGAAATAAATCTGTAGCAAAGGAAACATTTGTACCTGATCCAAGTGGGTTGTTACTGAATGAGTTTGACAGATTGATAACACTTTCTTTGACGCAGTAATAAAAACTTTCAAACAGAAACCAAGGTGCCTCCGTTCTGTTTTAAACAGGGATGCTGGGAGGTCCAGTACGTTCAATTCAATATTCCAGACATACATTCAGTAAAAAAGAGCTTAATAATAAATAGTCCTATTTTTATCAAGTGTTGTAATTCAAGATTCTTGTGGAAAGGCACCTTTCACCTCCATGCACTGTAGCGAGCACAGAGATGCCCAGTAATGAGCCCACATGTGCAAATGGTGGCAGGAAGGCCTGCGGAGGTACAGAAATGTCTTCAAGAGGTCTCCCACCTGCCAGCCCAACACAAGGCTGAAGCACAGTTATTCACAGGGCAGAGGATGGACTTCAAGTGCTGGATAACCAACACAGATGAGTACAAGGGGAAACCAAAGTTACGGAGATGGTTTGAGGGAGTGCATGCAAACTGGATCTCTGCCCATTTGGCAGGCTCTCTGTCCAGAGACTTAGGGAACCGCTTGCTCCCATGAATCTATTTAGGGTCACAGGACACCATCCCTCTTGTGATAAGCAATAAGAGATCAAAGTAGATCTCCAAGGCTGCTCTGTGCAAGATACTACATGAGCAGAAAGTCTCTTAGGGACCTCCCAACCTCAGACCTTCCTCCCTTTCTCTCCTTCTTTCACTTATATTTCTCTTGGGATAATAGATGCCAAACAATCTCTGACATTTTAGCAACCTGATGGGAACTGCCAGATGAGTAAAGAGCAGAAGAGCCACAGGAACAAACTTCTCTTGCCTGGATTCACCAGGTAATGCCAGGAGTGTCTTATGCACTGGGGGCTCAGAGCAGCACGGGTGACTGAATGTCTTGTGAAATAAGGATGGTTAAGTCAGATCAGAGTCACCGTTTGCCTTTATGACCCACATCTAGTCTTCCATCACACTTACAACACTTAATCCTGAATAGGAAATGCTCTATTTATTTTGACCACTGATGTATTCAGGACAGTATCAAGGGTCAATACGTTTTTTTTTTCTTCCTCCCAAGCTATATTATTATTAATATCCCATGGGAAAAATCAGGCTTCATCTTATCACATCAGTTTCTCGCAATCTGATGAAGGAGCTCCTTGAGAGGAAAGTGAGCAGGAGGGAGAAAGGGGGCACTTTCCAGCAAGGGTGCCTGAACTCTTCCTCACCTTCAGCATGTCTGCCAAAAGGTGTGACATGAGCTTTGGTTGCTAGTTCACAAGGAGTTGCCAAAAAGGTTTGACTAACATCAACAGCATTTCCCCCAAAATACAGACTGTGTGATACTGTCATTCCACCTCAGATTGTATTAACGTGTTTACATAAGATAGCTCACCTAGAGTGATACCCATTGGTATTAATAATTCTGTTCATACTATTTTTTGGTATATTTGAATGATTCACATGGGAAGAATAAAGAATATATTATGTTTAAGAAAAAAACACCTCACTTAGCCCTTCCATATCTGCTCACTTGTTATTCACAGAAGACCAATAGATACACATTTTTACATCACTGAACTTTTACTGAGATCTATTTCATTGTCGAGTTTTGACAAGGATTCCATGTCTTTCAGAGATTCAGGTTCTTTAAACTGACTTCCCAAATTCTTTTGCAGAGTTTTTGACCATGATAAAATATTTTCCCTCACAAAACAGTGTGACAGCTTTGCAGTCCACATATTTTACGCATTTAAAATAATGCAATAGTAGACAACCAGAGGAAAAATGACAGATTAAAATATATAGGTTTATAAAGGAGGACTGCATAGGCAGGTACATTTAGCAAAGTCACTTTCTACCACCACACAAATAAAAAATATTTAAATTCTTCTCTCTTTATTCATTCACCTTTGGAAGGTTTAGTTGCCAATTCATTTTCTCAATCTCTCAACTTCATAAATTTTCATTATTTGCATTTTAATACAAGCCCAACCTTCATTCTAGATTCGGAATTGGTTAAGATAGGACAATAAGAAAAGAAAAAAAATGCTTATAGGTGCTAGAAGTAGAGTGAAATGAACAGAAGGGGAAAAAATGTTGATCATATATAGAAAACTTAGAAACACCAAGGAGAAGGCTATTTGTTAGAATTGGAAAAGAAGAAAGGAGAAAAAGCAAAATAAATGGAGTAATGGTTAATAAAAACATACTATGAAACAGGAAGGAAAGAAACTTAAGTAATTTTAAAAGAATGAAAAATAATATAAATATCAGAAGAAATCATAAGCAGGGCACAGCCTGAAGATGAAGCTGCAGATGTCAAAATGGAGAACATGGAGTACAGAGGAAGGGCACCCTTAAAAGGTCATTCTTTCCATTCATTGCATAAGTTTGACTTTGCCACATATTTCCAATACTCACAGCACTTTCTGTGGTATGTGCTGACCTTTTAGGTTTGTCTATTGCAGTATTTTCTTTTACTTCAATATTTTTCTTTAAACATTTTGAATCAATGATTTAATGTCCTGTTAGGTAGAGCTCTAGTAATAATAAACCCACACACAGAACAAAAAGAAAACCCAAGAAAAATAACCCTTCAGAAGATTTCCAGATTTGGCTCTGGATGCGGGCATAAGACCTCTGAGGCTTACTGGGGTAGCTTCAGTGTTATGTTGAGAAGCTGCCTGGAATAAACATCTTTACATACGGTATCTCTTAGGACACTGAAAGCATAAGCATTGACCTAGGAAAGGGGAAGCCTGTAACTGATGTGTCACCTGAGTATAACACTGGGAAACAAAAGACTTGGGTTATAATGTCAAACTCTGATATAATGGCCTCAACCCAAGTTCTTTGGACCTCCTTCTCCTCATATAGTCTTATAAATCTGATACAGACCACAAACCCTTGTGTCTCTCAACATTGCCTGTCTTCTTTAGGTCCACACAGACAGTAAAAGAGCAGTCCATTGTTGATCTTGAAGAAGAAGGGAAGATGAATGTTTTCACACAGAGCAATGCTATTGGTAAAGCTGGTATTTATGGTCTAGCTGTCAGATGAGCACATCTGACAAAACCTAAATTAATAGACGAGGCTGAAATTCATGTTCTGTTTAAATAGAAGTGTTGTAGTTCCAACCCAAAGTATTTCCACTTGATGAGGGAAAACAAATGGAAAGACTACAGCAACTACATGAATTAAATCAGTCAGGAACGTGACCACAGATAATCAGTATGAAAAAGCAAAGCAAAACAAGCAAGTTAAAAATTGGGTAAAAATGCAAGGCCCTACAGATTACTTTGAAACGATAACCCCATCATCATTTTCCAGAGTTCAAAGTCCACAGTTATTTCCTTGTACAGAAAGGCAGACTGATAATTCCCTTACGTCAGTTAAGGTCTTTTTTTTCCCCCTTTTCTCGTTCCACAAAGCCCTTCTTGTCACTGGGGAAATTCCTTAGGCGGCAGCAGGCTCTCTTGTTAAGAATGAACAAGACACAAAGCTCAACTTCTGCAAAGCCCTGCTCATTCAGCAGATATTAATTGAATACTGAAATCAAAGTGTCTGCTGACAAACAGCTCAACATCACTGGAGAAATATAAGACCCACGGTATAAAGCAGTGAAAGGACCTTCAGATTTGTGTATACCTATATATTGCTGCTGCGCTGTTAAGCAGCAGTTTTAAAACTGATGCTCTGAGTCTCAACATTTCACTCATTAATCACAATTTAAATAACCAATTAAAATGGACCTCAAAAGACAAGGAAACCTTTCACTCTTCTGGAGCTGAAGGCTGAAGATGCTTTTTTTCTACTTAATGAGGTTGGTTCCACAGGTCCCTATCTGCAGATTGAGGTAATTTTACTTACAAAAGTTCTTTTAAGAAAAAAGTCAAGCAAAGCATGTGTATCTTATTTATCCATGTACAGAATACTCAAAACAAAGCACAAATCTCTAAATGCAATAACAAGTCCTGCTTCTTTCAATACATTGGCTTCATGGTCTCAAAAAGTCAATCACATAAGTAAATTGTGCACATAGGTAGCATATCCAAGAGCAGGAATTTAATTTATTTGTACTTTGTTAAAGAATAACAATGAGAGAGGGCTCCTGAAGAA